>JAPFFP010068213.1:0-48277 GCA_026153255.1 Solanum medicagineum
CGAGCTAGGCGAATGAGGTAAGTACCCCTAATATGGTAGCATAGGCCTACCACCCCCCGAGCTAGGCGTATGAGGTATATGGCAATGTGGTAGTTCGGGCCTACTATCCCCCGAACTAGGTAATTGGCCAACTTTTATCACAATAGATACTTTTCATGAAATCATCATATAATACCTTCCTTTCATCATCACGGAGTCACTCAAGTCATAGGTCATGCAATGGATCGTCAATAGTTCAAGAATCCAAATCGAACATTTTAGCAAAAACTTGGTGGGTGTGTAATGCTAATGTAAGATAATGCAATTCAAGAGTGAAATCATGCAAGAAAATCCAATGTAAAACCACTCACCAACACTTGGTAATACCCTCATGCAATATACATCAAAACCCTTCATAAAATCAAACAATAGACCATAGATTCATACTCAAAACATGGTCAAACAGTCACAAGTTTATGAAACCCCACCATAGTTCATAGTCAACTTCGTAATTAGTAAGATCCATAAGTAAATCAACTTATAATCATGCAATTTAGATAAAAAGGAAGCTTAGGAACCATGGGTGAAATAACCCAATGGTTGAAACCCACATACCTTGACTTTGGAGAATTCCTTGAAGAAGATTTGAATGGAGGCTTGAAGCGTAGATGAATTCCTTAAGATCCGGAAGATATTTGGACAATTAAATTTTGAAAGAAAGATTAGTCTAAGGTTTGAGAAAATATTGGGGAATGTCTTGTATGATATGAAGGTGAAATATGGTTAAGTATAGGTATTTTCATGCATGGGATGACTTAGGCCCAAAATCCAAAAGTCTTGGACCGGACTAAAATAACTGGCACAAAAATACACTGAGGCACACCCTTGGCGCGTCGGACCAGGGGCACGGAAACCTTATTGGAATTTGATTTTTGGGAAATTGAAATTGTGATTCGTTCGCTCTAAAATCGGGGTTTGACCCATTTCCCTCTCATTTTTCCCAGATCAAGAATATGAAGTCAAAGTTTTGATATCACGCACAGATTTTGAGATATATGGAAATTATGATTCTAGGCACTTCTGAGGCACATCTTCGAGCACTTTTTTGGGTCATTTCAATATCTCCTTGGGAACATTCATTTCCGAATGTCCAAGAAAGGTATGGAGAAGTAAACATGACAATTTCAGCCTACATAAGGATGCAATAGTGCACTTAAACATCATTTCAAAAATCTCAACATAAGTGTAAAATCATCATGAACTTGTCACTTTAAACATGTATACAATGACATGAGGGATGAACTTAAGACTTGAGATCTCATAGGGGACTTAGAGTTAGTACCTTAGGCTTGAGTAGAATGGAAAAGATACGGATATCACTTTTGCATGTCCGTTTCGGCCTCCGAAGTAGCACTTTCGACTTGTTGATTCCTCCAAAGGACCTTAATAGAAGCAACATCCTTGTTACTCAACCTCTTCACTTGTCTATCCAAGATCTCTACTAGCACATCTTCATAAGTCAGTTGTCTTCAACAACACCCACAAAATTCAATGGGAAATAGCATTCGGATCGCCCACACTTCCTCAATATAGACAAATGGAAAACCGGATGAACCAAATCCGTCTCACTAGGCAACTCCAACTCATAGGCTACCTTACAATCCTCCTCATCACCCTATACGGACCCACAAATCTTGGACTTAATTTACCCTTCATAAATGGACCACACCATTCATGGGTGACACCTTCAAATAGACCCAATCACCAACTTGGACTAGGCTATCCATGGACACCCTACTCAAAGCATCGGCCACCACATTAGCCTTACCGAGATGATAATGCACATTCATATCATAGTACTTAAGAAGTTCTAACCACCTTATTTGTCTCAAGTTGAGGTCCTTTTGAGTGAAGACATATTGGAGACTCTTATGATCGGTGAAGACATCAACATGAACCCCATACAAATAGTGACACCAAATTTTCAAAGCAAAGACCACGGCGGCTAATTCAAGATCATTGGTAGGATAATTCTTTTCATGCACTTTGAGTTGTCTAGAAGCGTAGGCTATCACCTTACCATTTTGCATCAACATACAACCCAAACCAACTCTAGAAGCATCACAGCGCACAATAAATCCCTCTAGCCCTTCCGGTAATGACATTATAGGAGTGGACACAAGCTTATCTTTCAATGTTGAGAAACTCTTTTTGCACTCATCAGTCCACACAAATTTAACTTTCTTTTGAGTCAATTTGGTCACAGGAGAAGCAATAGAAGAGAACCCATTCACAAACCTCTAGTAATAACCCCCTAAGTCCAAGAAGCTCCTAATATTCGAGGGGGTCAATGGTCTAGGAAAATTTCTAATCACATCCACCTTTTTAGGATCCACCCTAATACCATCCCCCGACGCCACATGACCTAGAAAGATAACCTCTTTAAACAAAAATTCACATTTTTCATACTTGGCATGCAACTTCTCCTCCCTTAATCTTTCTAGCACTACCCTCAAATGATCCATATGCTCCTCCTCACTATGTGAGTAGATTAAAATATCATCAATGAAGACCATAACAAACAAATCAAGATAGGGTTTGAAGACCCTATTCATAAGATCCACGAACATAGCCAGTGCATTGGTCAACCCAAAAGACATCACAACAAATTCATAATGCCCATATCTAGTCCGAAAGGCCGTCTAAGGAATATCACACTCCCGCACCCTCATTTATGATACTCGGACTGAAGATCAATCTTATAGAAGTGACTAGCCCCTTGCAATTGGTCAAAGAAATCATCAATCCTTGGAAGGGGATACTTATTCTTTATGGTGACCCTATTGAGTTGTCGGTAGTCAATACACATTCTAAGGGACCCATCTTTCTTCTTCACAAAACACTGGTGCACCCCAAGGTGATTGGATAGGCCTAATGAAACCCTTCTCTAACAAAACCCTCAATTTCTCCTTTAACTCCTTTAACTCTGCTAGAGCCATACGGTAAGGGGGAATAGAAATGGGTTGAGTATTGGGAAGGAGGTCTATACCAAAATCTATTTCCCATTTGGGAGGAACACCGGGAAGGTCACTTGGAAAGACATCAAGGAACTCATTTACCACCAGAACTGACTCTATAGGAAGGACTTTGGACTCAACATCCCTAACCCTCACATGATGGTAAAGACACCCCTTAGAGATCAACCTATGGGCTTTAATGAAAGAGATGAATTACCCTTGACCACCACATCATTACTCTCCCACTCAAGAACGATTCATTAGGGAATTGAAATTGACCCTACGGGTCCTGCAATCAATAGAGGCTAGTATGCATGCAACCAATTCATTCCAAGAATAATGTCAAAATTTAAGATGTCCAACTTAACAAAGTCACATAGCAACAATTTATGCAAAATGCAAATGGGGCAATATTTATAGACTCTACTAGCAATAATAGATGCACCAACGGGAGTAGACACCTCATATGGCTCACATAACAATTCAAGTTCAACTTGAAACTTTTTGGCGACAAAGGGGGCAACAAAAGAAAGAATGGCACCCAGATCAATCAATGCATACACATCAAAATCAAAGACTTTTAACATACTGGTGACGACATCAGGAACCTCTTCAACCCCTTGCCTCCCTTGAAGTGCATAGAACCGATTGTGCCTTGGGGCACCACCTGTTTGACCACTCCTCCCCAAAGGAACCGCATTAGAACCCCGGCCTTGAGGATGAACATCCTTACCCTTGTTCCGATTATGAGGGCAATCCATCATCTTATGCCCTATTTTACCCACAACCATAACAAGCACCGATATACCTCAAGCATGGGCCACCATGACCCTTACCACATTTAGGACACATAGCATTACGACCCCCACCACCATTGCCTTGGGCTCTTGGGATGTGATTAGCAAACCTTCCACTAGTAGTATTAGAGGACCCTTGGCCTTGATTAAACCGGCCATCTTTAGGACTTTGGAACCTCCCCTCAAAACGAGTCCTCTTGGCCTTATTCCCCTTTCTCTTCCTCAATTTCTCCCCCTCTATTTGTTCAGCATAAGTCATCAAGCGGGAAAAATTCATGTCACTAATCAACATAGCAGAACGACACTCCTCACTCACCAAGTCAGATACACCCATCACGAACTTGTTAATTCTAGACCAAGGTCGGCAACCAACTGTGGAGCATATTTCGAAATTTGGTTGAACTTGAGGACATACTCCCTTACACTCATGGATCCTTGCTTCAAATTCATGAATTGCATCATTTTTGCCTCCCTAAGCTCTAGAGGGAAGAACCGATTAAGAAAAGCTGCCTTAAACTCCTCCCATAAAACCACATTATTGTTCCCCTTCTCCTCCTTCCATTGATTAAATCATATTTGTGCTACCCCTTTGAGTTGGTAAGCCGCCAACTCCGCCTTCTCTTTTGATCTAACACCCATAATAGCCATTATTTTGTAAATCTCATCAATGAATTATTGAGGGTCCTCATCTACTTTAGACCCATTGAACTCCAGTGGGTTTTTCCTCATGACGTCTCTCACCTGAGATGTCAGAGTAGGAGCATGAGGGGCTTGGGCCCCTTGGTTAGCTTGATTAGCCACAAATTGAGCTAGCAAAGTAAGAGCATCCCGGAGCTAACCATGAGCCAGTTATCCCTCAGGTGTACGGGCTCTTCTTCCTCTTGTGTTAGGCATGATCTAGCATAGCAAAGAACAATCGTTAGGGGGAAAAACCTTACCTTAACTTCTATAGCACAACATAGAGTAAGAAGAAGCGAAACATTTCCTAAAACGTCTCATAGCCTCCTACTCATAGTTGTGGTGCACAACACAACCATGAATAAGACTTTAGTCGATGCAGTGTGTTGGATGTCAAGGACTAGTAATAACCTAGTGTTCTGATATCAAGTTCATCACGACCCAAGCCTAGGGCCTAGTCGTGACATGGCAAATTAGGAAACCAAAGGGGTCCCAAACAAGCCTCTTAACATATCATTACACATCGTTGGTCTTGGAATCAATAAACAACATTAATAGGAGTAAAAATAAGGGGAAAAGGGCTAAGGGAAAGCCTTTGATAATATAAGACATCATTAAACTTAGAGAGTCATGGCTCATAAAATAATTTCATAACTTGTCCAACAATACCTCTAATACATAGATAAGAGCAGGGCCAATGATGATGTTCACGCTCCAATAAGAAAGCAGTCGCTGTCAGCAATCAACCTAACCGGAGGTTAGGGTCGAATCCACAGGGAATACAGGGCTTGACTACAAGAATTCACTATCAATCATTTTAAGCATCTATAACTAAAATCTCCAAATGGACGGGGGGTGTTTGTGATTTAAGAACAAAACTAAAATTAAACACTATACTAACTATGTGAGAAAACACTCAAATTTAGGACAACTTGGGAATTGTGTTCCCTATGGTTTGTTGACTCAATTACCCTAGACAACAGAACTCTAATTGGGAATTTTGTATGTAGGATGGTAACTTAGGTTCTTCCAACCCTTTTATGAATGTGAAGGTCGAATTTCACCATGGTGCTTGGTCGGCAACCATGGTGTGCCAACTAACTATTACCCATTGTCCCAGTCAACCTCCCCTCATCAGGTTTGGTTGATTAGACGAGAACACATCAATCGAATTTTATCGTCTACTTCCCTTTTCATATTCGTTACTACCTTGGTCGGGATCGTGATAGTAGGCAGGGTTTGGTGTTGGCCTCCACCAAACATCAATCATAATGAAGGGAAATAAACAATACATGCAAAACCTCAATCATAGAAATGCCCAAAGCATAGGTTATTTTAAGTCAAATACCCATGGTTCCCACAACCCCAAGTTGTGGGTGCTTAGCTGCTCATGGCTAAGGCAAAACAAATAATAATGCAAATAAATGACATAGTTGAGAGTTTACCCAAAGTAATGAAGAATAAGACAAGTTGCAAAACCACAAGCTTTGATGAATAGAGAATTAATACAATGTCAGTCTTGCAATCCCCAAAAGTGGGTTTTGCAATTTGAAAGATAAAACTCTACTCCAAACTCTAAACATATTCAAGAGAATATTCAAAGTGTTTTTCCACAGAGATTCACATCTGGTATCCCCCCAAAATAAATCCTATCATAAAGTATTTATAGTATTTACAAATTCAATCCTAAAAATTAAACAAAAAAGACAGCTAGCAGCAGGTACATCGCACAGGTAGGACTCGTAGGGTGACCTACGAGTCATAATCGGGGTCTCGTATCAGGCACTTTTGCATATTGGACTTGACTGTTACGACCCACTGGTATGCATCGTTGCATGGGATAAGACTCATATGCTCCTCTCATAGTCTAGGCATTTAGTATTTGGTCCAAAATTTTGGCTCTCTATTTCTTGCTGGGAACCCACCTATACGAGTCGTAGGGAGACCTATGACTCGTAGAGTGGCCTCATAGGACTGACATCCACTTAGCAGATTTCTAATTTTTGCTCACTATTCTTGCTAAGAGATCACCTAACGAGTAGTACCTTAGGCCATGACTCGTAGGAAGGATCATATGTCCTATAATTCAGCAAAATTTGCAACTTTCTCCCAAAATCATGCAACCTACCTTTTCTGCAATAACAACACAAAAACACATAAAAACCATATAAAGTTGCATTAAGAACTCACAAAAAATCTATTGTTTTAGGCATCAAATGTGTTGTATTTTGAGAGCACATCAACACCCTCAACTTAGAGCTGTTGCTTGTCCTCAAGCGACAACCCAATCTAAGCAGACAATGAGACACACATCGTAGCTATTCTAATGGCATAAACATCATTTACTATAGTTCAGGTACCAAACCTTCATTTTTAAAACCATATTGTAAAGCTACTAGTTAAACCAAAACACAAAGATGTATCTGGCAATCCAACTATGACAAACAAAGGAGTGTTATCAACCATCCACAATCACTGGGTCAGTCATATGCCAATTATGCAATGCAAATGCCCTCACAGAGAAGTCCCTCTTACTCACTCAAAAGCATTTAAAATTCAGGCACTGTGCAAGCATCCTCACTCTCACAAATGAAATTCATACAAAATGACTAGCACCATAGGCTTGCCTCTCTACTCAACTTCCAGATTGGTGACAAAGTGGATTCGGATCACTTTAGGGCTTAATAGCTTGTAACATAGGCTCATAGGGCTTTGGTATGACATTTTAGATATGTAGTGACTAAAAGCTATCCTTGAACCATGTTTACCAATAGTTTTACCCTCATAAAACAAACATTTCCACTAAATCCGCCCTTATTCTCCAATTTGAAACTTTTCCCGGGTGCTTTCTTTCTCCTTTTCAACTATGCCTTATTTTTGAACTCATTTTTGCTATTCTCTTCATCCAAAACACTTTTGTTTTCTTTTTCTCACCCGGCTCATGACTTTTCATTTCTTTCTTTCTTTCTTTCCCAACTAACCACCTTATTTTCATTACTTTACCGCAATAAAGGTCACCCTCAACTTAGGCTTTTAGCCCGAGGTGAAGTACACAATATATATTCCCCAAACCAGGGCCACTATTCGTAGCCACCCTCAACTTATGCTTTTAGCCTCAATCAAGGATCCTTCAAATAAGACATAAAAACACATAAAACCAACTAACATCGCATTGAGAACACATAAAATTTCAAGTTTTAAGCATCAAAAGTATTGTATTTCGATAGCACATCAACACCCTCAACTTAAAATTATTGCTTGTCCTTAAGCGATGGACTCAATATATATATATAAGTAATGCAACAACACACATACCTCAACCCAATGACATACATCACATCAAACGTAAACACAAATACCAACACCACTTTTTGAAATAAAATTGGATAGCCATCTAGCAGACCAGTACAGACTGATGCATGTGACAACACAACTATGATAAGTGAGGTACTATCAATAATTCATAATCACTGAATAAGTCTAATGTTAACAATGCAATTCAAGTGCCCTCACAAAAAGAAGTCCCATATCTCACTCTCAATGATGTTTTCATGTATAATCTTGGGACTATGCAAAATCACGCACCCTCACAAAAGACATTTATGCATCAGACCCAATACCATAGGCTTGCCCCTATACTTATGACTAGGACCTTTGACTACGTGGACTACGATCACTTTAGGACTTTATTGGCTTTTAACGTAGGCTCAAGGTGCTTTGGTATGATATTTTAGGAACATAGTGACTAAAGGCCCTCCTTGACACTGCGTTTTTCTACATCTTTGCCCTACCAGTACTGTTATTTTTATCTCATTATCCCTTTATCCTATTTCATGCTTTTTTGGGTGCTTTTTTTTTTTTCATTTTTCAACTTTTTGCCTTACTTTTACACTTCATTTTTTTTAGCTCACAACTAAGGCATCACTTATTTTTCTTGTACCCAGTACATGATTTTTCTCTGTTCCTCTACATCACTAACTTTTACTCAGATTTTTGTGTTTCATCCTTACACCAGCCACCCTCAACTTAATTTTTTGGCCTGAGTTGAGGTGCATATTATCCATCCTCAGAACTAGGGCCACTTTTGGTAGCCACCCTCAACTTAGGCTTTTTGCCTCAATCAAGGTGCACAATGTTCAAGGAAGGACTAGGGCCAATTTTAAGATTTTACAACTAATAAGGTTAGGTTACTTAGATGTTTGCAAAAAATAGGTACATGTCAGGCTCAAACATTAGGATCAAGAGGTATTCTGCAAATTTGCTTGGTCATTTAGGCAGGTGGACTTTTGAAGAAAAATGGCCTAAGATCCTCTCCTAATCCATGTCTAAGTTAGAGTAATAGGCAGGTTTTGAATTAGCACACAACACATGAATTTAACAAATTAAGCACACACTCATATGACACAAATTACATTATCAACAAAAGACTCTTAGATCATGCTTTTTATCTCAATTTATCCTCACCTATCAGAACAATTATTATCAACACACCTAAACATGCATGGTTGCCATCTATACTAACTAATCAAAACTTGGTGGGTATCATTTTTCTCAAAAAACACAAAAACATGCTATATGCCACAGATATCAGTACTATATGCTACAAATATTACCTAAACACCCTAAAAATGCTAGTTCAACAGAAAATAAATATCTAGGAAAAAAGACCACAGGGTAGAAACCAGGATAAAAAAATTAGGGTAGATATGGACCCAAGCTACTCAAACTTCACTGAGGCCCATAACTACCAACACCACATCGAAAAAGAGGTGCATTGTCCTCAATGCACACAATCAAAGTAAACTAAAGTATAGGGGTCAAAAGGGACATTCCTAGGTGCCTAAGCACCAATGTGTGGCTGAGTCTGACCATCCTCAACATATGTGGACGCCTCCCACTCTGTCCAAAGGGGTCAACACCCCTAACCTACTCGAGCTCTTGAGCTTGTTGTCTCTCATCCTCTTGTCTAGACTCCCTCAATACAAGCTTGAGATCCTCCTGCTCTGTCAGCACTGCATGTAAGCATATGACATCTGGATCATCATCATCTTTGCAGGGTCTTTTCCCGTGGGAAGACTTAGTTTGCTCCTCATGAGCAAATAGATCTACCACTGGCACGGGAGTGTGGTCTTTGGTAGTTTCACCTGTGCTGCCAGTGCTGCTGTCATCTCCGCCCGCAGTTGTTGGATCTCTGTTGGGATATCGTCAAATTTGCTGGCAAGCCGTGCTCAGGCTTTGCTGTACCCTCATCTCGAAGGCGTCAATGCAAGCATCTATAGCGGAAAGATGGTCCTAAATAGTGGTGACCGTTTATGCATGCATGCGGCTTCTAAGTCTGAAATCGCCTGGCGGACCTAAGGCCTAATTTCCTGAACTAGTTGAGTCAACTACGACTCAGCATGTGATAATCTCTGTGCCATGGCTTGTATAGATATGGCGGACACGTAAACTATTCCTGTGAGTGTTGCCTCTGATGAAGTGGCCTGTTGTGCAGGAACAGAAATAGTGGGCCCCTTTTCTCATCTACCTGAGGTTGTAGGGGCCTATCCTCTGTAGCAGCAGTAGTGGTAGTGGTGTGTGGAACCTCAAGCAGTGGCACTGGGGTGAACATCTCTACCATGGGGTACGTTGGTGGGGTGCTCGCTAGAGTGCCACCTGGTTCTCCTCAGCCTTGATCAGACTGGCATACAAAGTGCGCTAGACCTCGATCAGTGAGTCCAACTAATGTCGACTCTCCACCCTCAACTCTAGATAGAGTCTATAGATCAAGCATGGAAAAAGAATGGAGGTAGACCTCTTTAGGGCAGCCTCGTGGACCAGATCAATGATGAGGCAGGCCCAATCTATCTCATAGCAAGCTAAGATGCTGGAAATTAGCACTGCATGTTTCTCCATCAAGGTATTATCAGTAAGTTTCAGCAGGAATAGTGATTTGACAACCGCCCACAAAACTTTGGTGGGGAAACTAAGAGAAGCTGTGACAATAGGCACCGAGTGAGTAGCAACCCATGCAGGTTTGGTACATTGCACAATAATCAAACCAACCATCCATCTCATTAGGTTGACTCTGTGCTTTGGATCTCTCATCACCGTTAACTCATTTACCCTACTCTATAGTCGAACTCCATTGTGCATTTGGGGGAAGGGGGTAGGGAACTCTGGCCGAAATAACATACGATGAATGGTGGTCTCTGAGATGTCCACCTGCTGGCCCCTTACTCTGGTGTCTGTCAGTTTGGGCTGAGCGAGGGGCTTCTTCCCCTTGGGAAGAGTACTATGAATCATGGTTGCATAGGATGCATAGAACTCCCTCACCATGGTCAGGGAGTACCTCTCAAGTGATTTGGTCAGCCACTATAGCCCATATAATCATCGTGTCCTGGAGATTGGGGACACTATTGAGTCTGTCTGGGATGACTCGAGGCTCCTCATAAATGGATTAGGCTGACTTGCTCTACTCAGTAGTCTATGAGTCCTCAATGTAGATGCCCTACATGCCCATGACACAACACCACTAGTAAGTGCGTTTGGTGGAGATGGTGATGCCCACGGTACAGCGAAGACTTCATCTTCGACCCATTGCCAGAGCCTGACTCTAAGTTGGACTTCTCTCTCGATGGAGTCATCTGAATAGAGTTGCTCTCATAATGGTATTCTCCCTCATCAAACTATGGAGTACAAGCAACAAGAGCTTGAGTCTGCCCAGCTCTAACAATAACCCTCGTCTGTGGTCTATCAGCCTTTGGGTCCGATGGACGCCAAGCTCCTCTCTGATCTACTTGGGATAGGGGTCTGCTTATCCCCCGATGCCTTATGTCTGAGCCATCTCTATAAGGCCTCAATTTCATCACGTTTAGCTTTTGGGGCCATAGTACTTGAAATATAAACCTGTACACACCTTGGTTAGTCCATAGATCAAAAAACAAAATGCAAAAATAATTCAGATAGCTGCAGAATGGTTTATGAGATCACCTTTACGGGCCGTAGTAGGAACTACGAGCCATAGAAGGCTCTCGTAAAATAGTGTTCACCAATTTTTTGCTCGCTAGAAATGTCTACGAGACTAGGTACGACTCGTAGAATGTTCTATGAGTCGTAGAGGATTCCTGTGCCTGAATTTATTTTAGGCCGCACGAGACCTTTCTACGAGCTATAAATTGTTCTATGACTCGTAGAAGGTCTCGTCTAATGGGTACTCAGAAAATTTAGGTTTCTAGAATCTTGTACGAGGAGCAACTATGACTCGTGGATGTTCCATGGGTCATAAAAGCCACGCGTAAACTAGAAAACTCAGTCACATGAGTTTCTAAGTCCATCATTATGGATCTCAAACGACTTCTTTCAACCTATCCTACTAGCATTGAAGCAATACGCACACATCCACAGGATTTTCACACAACAACCAACACCCCAACATGATAATCAACACATGTACCCCATAGAAAATAATTGAGCATGATTCCCCAAACCTTTCGACACCGTATGAATAACTTAACATAAAAATTATGCACCCATGTCATCACACCAAATATCACACATACAATAATTCAATTGCATAGTGAGTGATTACAGGGGCACCAAAGATACATCAATCAAACATGGGTAAAGGCAACTATAACAAATTCTGATTCTACACATATATTCAAACATGGGCAACCATAATTTAATTATTAACATGACTATATTCACATAAGGGTTTAAGTCTAACATAACCATTTCAGACATAATTTCCAATTAAACGATACAAATAGAGGCAAATTAATGGTATTGGGTTAACCAAAAACTTACCAATTTGTGTGATTAGATTGTAGAAGATGAAGGAGGTCATAAGGCACTAAAAGCCCTAGGTCGCTAGAAAATCTTACCAAAAAATGGATGGGTTTTTGCCATCGGTGGTCTAAAGTTTTTGTGTGGGCTATGGCTGGGCACAATTTGTAAATTAGGGCTCAAATAGGGTCAAAATGTTTTGACACCAATATTTATACTTTGATCGGGTCAATTAAAAACTGATGGGCCTGGACTCTACGGAACCCCGATTATGGGCCCCAGAGTGTTTTATAACTCATGAATTATGGTTTCGTAGAATAGACAAACTGTAGTTTTTAGAACTGGGTTCGACAAACCAGTCCACGAGTCATAAAATGAAGTGAAACTCGTAGAGACCCCAACACTTAGTTGAAAGTTCCGTAAACTTACTTGGGGTTCACGAGCCCCATTCACGACCCATAGTTTTATCTACACATCATAAAATTGGCTTGTGGACTGGAGTGTACAACTTTTCACTTATTAAAAATGTCTACGAGATGGTGTGTTGCATATAAAGTGATTTACAGCCCATAGAACTAGTCGTAGAGGCACTTCCTGATGCCCTTCTCAGCCAAGAGTAACTAACTTAGCCATGTACCTAAACATTCTTCACAGAACTCACTGTTACACCATATGCAACTAACCCAGTGTTCAAAATTACAGCCAAAATACAAGGAAGTAAACTACCTATGAGTCCAAAAACTGAAAATAAATCTACAACTACAACTATTACATCAAAAACCTTGGGTTGCCTCCGAAGTAGCGCCTGATTTATTATAGTGGTATGACTTGGAAAACTTGGTTACCCAGACTTCACCAATTGGCTATACTTCATTCTTCAAATGATCTGGCCTCTTCATAAACTAACAGATAATGAAGACAACTTCTTCATCGTTCTATCTAAACTTGAGTTGACCGGCTTTCATATCCACTAGTGCTCGCCCAGTGGCCAGGAATAGTCTTTCCATGATGATTGGGATGTCCAAATCGACTTCACAGTCTTGGATCTCAAAGTCTGTGGTGAATATGAACGTTTTAACTTTTATAAGAACATTATAAAGTATCCTCATAAGCTTCTTCACCATGCGATCAGCCATCAACAACCGCATGCTCGTCTGAGTAATGGCTCTCAATCCTAGCTTCTTGAAGACCACAAGGGGCATCAGATTAATGCTTGCACCTAAATCACATAATGCCCTTCAAACTTCACATCTCCGATGGCATAGGATATGGTAAAAGCACTGGGATCTTCTCACTTTGGACCAAAGACCTCGTAGCAATCGCACTGCAATGTTAAAGCTCTTGTGAGAGCTCTTGACTTACAGTGCGTTTCTTTGTAACCAGGTCCTTCATGTACTTTGCATACCCTAGCATCTTCTCTAATGCCTCGATGAGAGGGATATTGATGCAGAGTTGTTTCAGCATAAAGAGAAAGTGCTTGAACTTGCGTTCATCCTCCCTCTTTTTAATTCTTTGAGGGAAAGGAAGATGAGGCCTAGGAATGAGCTTCAACTTTTGTGGCGCATCAGCAGCTTCACACACCCCATCCTTGCCACGATCATCTCTGGTATCCATATCCTTGGCAGTAATTGTCTTTTCTTGAACATCATCCTCATATACTGGCATAGGAGGATCAATCGTGCTCTTGCCACCATGAGTAGTAACCGCCATGCGTTGCCCTTCATATTTAGGATTCTGAACTGTATTGCTAGGCAGTATACCCCTCTGACGCTGATTGAGTTGAGTCGACACTTGACCAAACTTTTGCTCAAGTTATTTGATGGCAACAGAATGAGACTCAATTTTTTGATTAATACTAGAGATGTTAGATTTCATCCCCTCTTAGAGTCTTATCCTATATCTCAGCTTTCTTCAATGGACAATCAAACATCTCCTTAACTCGTGAGCTACTCGCACTTGTGTCATGGTTGTGTGGTGGCAGATAGGGAGTATTTATGTAACCATCTCTGCGACCCCAATCTGCTTCTCTGTCTTGGTCCCTATTTCGGTAATTGCATCCTTGATGTGACCCAAGTTACACCTCCTTTTAGAGGATAAAGCGGTAGCTATGGAGAAATAGAACCTAACCAAGGTTAGGGCCAAACCCACATGGAATACGTAGACTCAAGAAAAATTTACCAATATGTAATCCGAGTAGTTAACCAACTCAATTCCCCAAAAGGGGGTTTGCAATAATCGATGAGAAAATAAATTAACTATCACTAGAGAAAAATCAACAATAGAGAGCAACTAAGGTATTGTGTTCCCCGTGATTCCCCAACACAGTATCCCCGAATAACCTAATTCTTGTCTAGTGTATAGCATGAAGGATGGAAATTTATGTCCAACAAGCCCTTTGGTCAAAGGTGAGACATTTGAATATGTAACTACCAATGTGATTTCAATCTTGGCCCTGGATAAAGAATATTAAAATTGTAAGGTAATGGACCTGGTTAAACCTTGTTATATCAACAACAGCTTCGTGGACAACAGAGAACACCAGATTTCTTTGAAGTAATCCTGATAGACACTGACTCTATTGAAATAGAGCACACCTGCAGTGAGAAAAATCTCGAGTTCATTCAGTACTCCAAATGTACTATCAAGAAAATTCTATCCTCATTCGAATGGCCCGTAGATCATTTGCTTACTCCAATTCCTTTAAGCATGAATCACAGACCCCAGACTTATAACTGGTACACCTATAAAGAGGCCTGGTTTAACTTCTTATATGTTAGGCTTGGTCACACATGGTTTATAAAATATTGCCCTAAGCTAGTAACTACCATTATTCCTAGATGGTTCTATGAATGGTGGAAACTCTTTGGAGGAAATTATGAAATCCTCCCTAAACAGTTCTTGCAATGGTTCGAGGACTTCCAGATCAAGAAAGAAATATCAACATTACCAATTCACATTAAAATGTGCAAATATTATATTCAAAAGAGAATTTCATATATTATTAGTTGGATTTTTTGATAACAGAACTTGAAAGAATCAAGTATTTATCTAAAGTAATAAAAGTCAAAGGGTGGGTTCCAAAACCCAAAACAGTCAATATTGGAAAATCAAGCATTAGCCCAGCTAAACATTCTAAGGAAGAACTCAAGAGGAAGCTCAAGTAAGCTCTTCAAGACATCGACAAGAAGGATGAATCAGCGATAATGTAGCTAATCACCAAAGCTAACTCATCAGAAGAAAGCAATAATGGAGACATGTGTTCCCTTAAAGGGATGGCCTAGGCTTATCGAGACGCCTATTATGAATAGGGAAATGACCTTTGGGAAAAGGAAAAGATTCAAAGAATCGAAATTTCTTTTTCTTAAGGGGTACTCACTATCCTAAAAGGAATCCCGACAGGGTACTATTCCAGGACCCACCATCCACTCGACATTATTGATGGAGGCCCACTAAACCTTCCACAATAAAGGATCTTATCTCTAAAGGAATCCTAAGTGTCAGCAAAATCTAAGCCATTCAAATAAATGCACTAGATGCGTTCAAATAGTTTAGGGATTTATAGAAGACCCTCTCTTGTTCATTAGAAGGGAGACCGAAAAAATTAACTCTTATTTTCTTCAGACCTTCCCTTATTGTGATTCTCCACTTTTATATTGTAATCCTCCTTATAATTCTTCGTCTATTTTCAATGCAAGCTTTTAAGTTGTTTTAAGTAAGCTTTCTTAATTATTCTTGTTATTTACAATTCTATTTCCTATTTCTCGATCCTGTTTCACTTGGTATCAGAGCCATGATGGCAGCATACATGCTTAGTATGAGTAGCTAAGCATTTATGCTATCCGGAGCCTGTTTGTTTTGCTTCTTTCTCACTATAGTAGTATTAGAATAAGAATATGTTATAATTCTAATTATTACTTTTCCTTATTATCTTGTTTTAGCTAATTTCTACTTTGTATGAGGTGCTTATCTCTCTCTATATGCGTGAGATTTCCGAGTAATGACGTTGGTAAGCCATAGAAAAGTCGTAGCCAGGAGAGCGTGCTAGACTAATAGGTTGTCCCATCGCTAAGATAACTCTAGAGAGAGAAGAGGTAAAGCCAAGATGACATGTAGAATCCCTAAACCTTTGGTAATTAAGAAAGTATTTCTCAAAATTATTTATATATTTCTTTTCTAGTATTCTTATAGTCTGAAAAGTATAACTCAGGACTCTGGATAGTAATTTTTAAAAAAATGAGCTGTAAAAGTCTCATAAACAGTTTTAAATTGTCTTCCAAAGCAACTTAGATTGCTAAAATCGAAAGCATTTAGAAAACTGGTCCCAGAAGAACCCTTTCACAAAATCTACCAAACAAGTAGTTTTAGCTTCATTAGGAAACATAATATAAAGACCTGTGAGTCTAATATAGCTATTAACAATTCTTTAGAAATTATTAAGCTTTTAAATGAACAAGACATAGGTAGATATAAAACTAAGTTTAACTATCTACATATAGGACTTGTTCAAGTAGCCATAAAACCTCTTTTTAGAAAAGGTCTTGATAATTCCTATTTGTGCACTTCTTAGAGATGCTAGGTTCCTAAACTTTGAGGACTCCCTCTTAGGAGTAATTGAAAATAATTTGGCTGAAGGGCCTGTTTACTTCAATTGCTATCCTAATTTCTCTATAGATATTAATGATCCAAACATATTGGATACCTTAACTCTTAATGTTAAAACGAAAAGCATGAATAGTAAAGCGGATACTAGAGAAATAGCTGTCATTTATCGAGTCTACTATAGACTCATGAGTACCACTCTAGCCCCTAAAGCTAAAATCAAAAGTGTTAAAGGGGTCACCATGCTAATGGAAGCCAACCAGGAGCATAGTACTGTCTTTGTTCCCCGACTTCTTAAGTGGACTGACATCCTAGGAAGCACGGACTGACACTTTGAGGCTATTGCCCAATCTAGAGCCTCTTTTTCTGAAAAAAAGACAAATAGAGAGGGTAATCCAAAATCTAGATGGATCCATAGATCTTAAATTCCTCGACTATAAGTTAAGCGAAATCTCTGGATCAACTTCCAAAACCCGGGAGGAGTCTAGCAGTTATTCCAGCGATAAAGGGAAACTTAGAGGAGTTGACTTCTCTGGCGAAATCCCTAAAGTTTACTATCAACCGAGGGTCTATGAACCCAGTAGTCCTACAGACTCTGACATGGAACCGCCTAGACATCATATCGACCCCATTTTAGGTGTCATCAAAGCAGAAGATAATTATTCTCCTAATCTTAAAACCCTCAAAGATCTTTGGATGGATCCAAAGAACAAGCTAAAGGTTCAATGGTACGTCAATACCTATTCTCAAAAACAAAGAGCTCTATTTGGAAAAGAATGGATTTCGACATGAAAAGAATTAAATGTGATATTGAATTCTTTAAATGGTTCGAAATCACTGGAAAACTTGATGACCAAAGAGATTCTCTGCAAATCATTGTCAATAAGTAGTATACTTAGACCAATAAAATCATTGAATCAACCACCCCTCCATTAAAAGGAATAGAAATTCCTCATTCAAATGAGATCGTCATTGCTTTCCCCTTCAAGCTAAAAAGCAAAAACCCTCATCTTTCTCCTCTTAATAAAGATTTAGATAAGATTATTGAGCAAAATAACTATACCAATAGATTGCTATACACTATCTCTCAACAAATAGAAGAGTCAAAAGAAAAGGCTATGTTTCCAGGACAAAATCCTCAAAAGGCTAGTACTAGCAACACCCTTGAACCTAATCCTATCTTTAAACCTCTAGAGTTTTCAAAAGATAAATTTCCCAAACTCAGTAATGACTTTGAAGTCTCAGGCAAAATCATAGATCAAATAAATGAAAAGTTAGCCAAACTTAGCATCTCTAAAAAGAAAGAAAGTGTTAAGATACTTGAAATGAGAATCTATGTCCTCGAAAAATATTAGTACATCATCTATATAAACAATAGACATGTAGCTGTAAGGATTAAAAATCTGGTTCATTATATTTTGAAATTCGAAAGGGGCATTTTTTAAGCCAAAAGACAAAACATTCCATTCATAAAAGGCACATTGAATGCTGTTTTATATTTATCATTTTCCATAATTTGGATTTGCTAGAATCCGGAATTCATATCAAACTTACTATAAAGATTCGCTCTATAAGTTCTTTTTAAGAGATCCCTTTTGTTAGGAATCGGATATCGAATCCATTTAAGGACTGAATTTAGAGGTTTGTAGTTGATTAGTAACCTGGGAGCTCCCCTTTCTTTCTCTACGCTATTATTGATATAAAACTCTAAGCAACTCCAAGGAGAGTTAGAGTGACGAATAATACCATTTTCTAATAAATGGTTTATTTCCCTTTTACAGATTTCGATCATTTTGTGGTTCATCTGAATAGGTCTAGCTCTAGTAGGGATGTCCTTCTCATAGAAGTCAGTTATGTAAGGGAGTTCGACAGAATGCCTTTTTCTTTCCCAAAATGCATTAGGAAATTCAGAGCAAATCTCTTTCTCAAAAGTATCTTGTAAGGTTTTAATCTTAGTGATCATTCCCGGGGTTTTTAAAGTTTGCTTAATTTTCTCAATTTTTATTTCTTCCTTTAAAAAGGAAATGTGGCTAGAAAGTTTGTTTAACTTGAAAATCATTTTTTCTTTTATCAATATACTTTCTTTAGGAGAAGGGTTCAAATAAAGGGGAAGAAAATCTTTTGGTTATGTATGGTTGTATGAATACCTTCGAAATCATCGGTATAAGGTTTTAACTGATTTATAAAGGGTAACCCCAGAATAATATCTTCATTGATATTTTCCGTGATTACAAAGTCATTCGTAAAGCAGATATGGTTATTGCAAATATGAGCTTTAGAAAGTTTATATTTAATTTTCATTCTTTCACCTGTGGCGGAGTACAGAGGGGTAGCACTTTTTTTTAAGTACTTTAAATGAATTAACCCTTTAATGATACAATTACGGTCAGCACCGCTATCGAGAAGGGCCACTTTGTTAAGGACAAGATCTTTTCCTATAACCATTTTAATAGGAATATGTTGACTTAATGATTTGATGGTGGATATTACAGGTTTACTTTCTTGAGGTGGTTCATCGCATTCCTGTTCTTCTCCAGGGAAACTGGGTTCAACTATATTGTTATCGTCAAGGAAAATAGATTTTCGTTTTTCTTCTTTAGAAGAAACATCTCTTAGAGCTGGTCAGCAAGAGTATTTAACTCTATACTACAAAGTCTTGATTTGATTTCTTTAACCTCTTTTTTGAGGAGATTAACTTCTTCTCTTAATTCATAGATGGAAGGTTCAGGGGGTCTTTCAAATCAGGACATAATGTTTTTCATACTAAAAGGTTCGACAACAATGGGAGGGCTTTCATTCTTTGAATTAATGATAATCTTTTATAATTCTAAAAGATACCTTGTTCTGATTTCATCATCTTTAATATGATCTATGATGTCAAAAAGGACTTCTTTAGAGTCTTCAGAGATTACTTGGATAGTATTTTGGGTACAATCACAAAAAATGTTATTGCAAGAGCAGTCGTCCTTTCCTGATTGACTTTGATCAACCTCATAAGCGATGTTAATATTTTCCTCGTCACTAAAATCTTCCTCTGAGGAAGTATATTCAGAGGATTCACTATCTTGCAGGATAGCGAAGAGTTTTTTCTTAGTGCCTTCGTCAAGACCTAAGAGATTAATTTTTTTCTTTTTCTTAGAATATTTGCACTGGTTAGCTCGATGGCCCTTTTCCCCACAATTCCAACAAACATCTTGTTTAGAAGCTAGTCTCTTCTTTCTTAATTTTCTTTTAATGGATTTTTCTGGATATTTGTTAGATGATTTTCTCCTAGTTTTGCGAGAATATCCTTTAGATAATTTTTTATCTCTTTTTGATGGAGGTGGCTCCATTTTAGTAAATCCAAAGTCTTGACAAAAGCTTCCTAGCTCTTTGTTTGAAGATTTTTCATCTCTTTTGAGTTTATTTTTAAGTTTTATATCTGTACATAGCTCTAGGCCAACAGTGTTAATAAAACTGGCAATATCACCATAAGTCATTTGGCTATATGGGATCTTACCTTCACATCTATCTTTGATCTTGGTTCTTACCTTATCAGCAAATAGTGGAGGTACCCCGCTAATAAAGTGTTCTTTCCAAAAGTTACTATCGCAGTTAGGTCTAATCATGACCTTAACTAGGAAATTATCTTTATACAATTTAAAGTTAGTTAACTTTGGGCAAGATAGATTATTAAGGATTTCTAGACTCCTATCTTGAAACAGTGTGGGTTCTCCTACGAAATGTTTGGCTATGTGGTAAAGAAGAGTAGCACAAGCATCTTCTTTTGGTTGTTGGCTTGAGGTTTCTGTGCCACCTTCTATTTTTACAATTGTTTCTATTGTAGTGGCATTATAAATAGTGCTTTTGACATTGTCTGAGAAATAATTATCCCACCAATGTCTAAGCATTCCTGTGAAGCCTGCTGTAATCATAGTTGCGGCTTCTTTATCAGATGCTCCTCTGATTTTCTAAGCTGTTATGGCCACGCCCATTTCATGGAGTTTATTGTAGATCTGGTGTTCAGCCAAACCATCAATGTTCCATTCGGTTATGCTTCTTCCTTCATGGGAAGAGCCGAACTGAAGATCAATATTAGAAAAGTGACTAGCCCCTTGAAGTTAATTAAAAAGGTCATCAATCCTTGGTAGAGGGTACTCGTTCTTCATGGTAACCCTATTAAGTTATCGGTAATCAATACACATTCTAAGAGAACCATCATGTTTCTTCAATCAATAGAAACATAATATGCATGCAATAATCCATCCCAAGAATAACATCAAGATCCATTATACCTAATTCAACAAAATAACAAGACAAAGATAGTCTGCAATATGAACACGGGACAATTTCTATAGACTCTTCTAGCAACAATGGAATCACCAATAGGGTTGACACTTCATAAGGCTCACACAACAATTCGAGACTATCGTGAAGCTTTTTGGCAACAAAAGGAGTAATGAAAGAAAGAGTGACACCTGAATCTATCAATGCATACACATCGAAATCAAAAACCTTTAACATACCGGTGACGATATCGGGCACCTCATCCACCCCTTGCCTTCCTTGAAGAGAATTGAATCTATTTTGCCTTGGAGCACCCCGTTGTTAGCCTCCCTTTGCCCTTGAACCCACATTAGCACCTTGGCCTTATGGACGACCATCTCTACCTTTGTTTTGAGCATGAGGACAATCAACCACCTTATGACCCACTTTGCCACAATCATAGCAAGCATTAGGGTTTCTCAAACATGGACCATTATGATTTCTACCACATCTTTGGGACTTAGGATTAGATACTCCAACACCACTACCTTGGAATCTTGGATTATCATTAGCAAATCTCTTATTAGGAGCATTGGAAGACCCTAGGCCTTGGAACTTGTGGCCTTGAGGAAACCAACCACCCTTGGAACCTTGGAAACCACCTTTAAAACGAGCCTTCTTGGACTTACCACTTCTTCTTTCTCTAAGCTTTTCACCCTCTAGTTGCTTGGCATAAGTCATGAGACGGGAATAATCCATATCACCTACTAGCATGGTGGTACAACACTACTCAATAACCAAGTCGGACACCCCTGACACAAACTTGTTCATTCTAGCTCTAGGGTCGGCCACCAAATGTAGAGCATACTTGGAGAGCTTGTTTAACTAGAGGGCATACTCCCTCACATTAATGGAACCTTGCTTAAGGTTCATAAACTCTATTATCTTAGCCACTATTAGCTCGTAGGAAAGAATTGGTTGAGTAATATGACTTTGAACTCTTCCCAAGGGATAACATTTGATTCCCCTTCTCCAACTTCCATTTGTAAACCAAATTTAAGCCACCCTTTGAGTTGGTAGGCCACCAACTCTGCCTTATCCTCCGAATTGACCCACATGATGGACAACACCTTGTACACCTCGTCTATGAACTCTTGGGGGTCCTCATCCGTCTTCGATCCATGGAACTCTGGTGGGTTCATTCTTGTGAAATCCCTCACTCTAGAATCTGGAGTGGGAGCATAAGGGGCTTGGGCCCCTTGGGTAATTTCGTTGGTCATAGCATGAGCCAACATTATAATAGCATCTTGGAACTCATCTTGGACTACCTGAGGAGCTTGAGGAGCAGGAGGGGCTGGTTGCTCCTCGGGTGTATGGGCTCTCCTTTGTCTCCCTCTTGGAATCAACATGATCTAGAAGAGCAAAGAGCATTTGTTAGGACAATTGACCTACACTTACATCTAAAGCACGATATAGACCATGAAGAAGGGAAATATTTCCTAAAATGCCTCATAGCCTCTCATTCATAGTTGTGGCGTGCTTCACAACCATGAATAAGACTCTGATCGACGTGGTGTGTTGGATTCCAAGGATCATTAACAACCTAGTGCTGTGATACCATGTTTACCATGACCCAAGTCGAGGGCCTAGACGTGACACTCCGAATAGGAATTCGAATGGACCCTAAACAAGCCTCTTAGCATATCAATCACACATCCTTGGTGGCAGAAGCACAATAAACAACAACAAGAGATATAATAAAAATGAAGCGAGACTAAGAGAAGTCTTTGATAATCATGAAAGCATAAAAGAGTCAAGCTCAAGCATAAGTACATCATAATATCCAACAACATCTCTAACATGGAATGGAGCGGGAGCCAAGACACTCTTCAGGCTCACTCTAATAATAACAAGTGTTCAACAGAAAGAAGTCGCAAAATAGCAAGAATAATGTAGATAGTGTTCTCAGACTTGAGGACTCACCAAAGCTTATCTCTGAAGTATCAACTAGCCATGTAGAGGATGATCAAAAGATGCTCCTGTCCCTACATGATAATATCATATTGGCATAGAGTATTCATTAGTACGTTTGAATATACTAAGTATGTGGGATGCAAATGCAACAAGAGATAAGCCAATATAGTCAAAATGCATAGTCATACTTAATGGATATATAAAATCTCAACATGACATGCATGATCAATGCTTGTAGTAAAACATGCTTGTAAAACATTCAACTTGCACAGTACATGATACATGTGTAGGAAGAGACCTTAACCGACATAGACCAAGCGAGCTACTACTTGGAATCGAAGTCATGTCACCTCCTTGGTAAGGAATCTGATTGAGGCATGTCACCCTCTTAGCAAGATGATCGAGACATGTCATCCCCTTGACAAGGTATGCTCTACTTGCCATGGTATCCATACAATGAATAACTCGAGGCATATTACCCCCTCTCCAAGGTTATCGAGGCATGTCACCCCCTTGACAAGGTGTGGTATAACTAGATGGATCCACTAGAAAGCCATAAAAGAGATCATGTATACCCTATAGTGGTACATAGTTTAGAGTCTAAGACTTTATTTAAGGATCCCTTGAGTCGATCCCCCATCTTAAGCCTTAATCGGTGCTAAGTCTAATCCCACAGAATAATTGAATTAATTATACTTTAATCATAACATGAATAACTTGTAAGAGACATGATAACATGACTTGAGTTGCTCATAAACATGCTTGTCCTCTAGTAGTGAGCCTAAGTTGAACATGAAGGTAGATAACAATCATACATGATCCCATGCTTTAACATGAATGGCTCACAAGAGGTAAAAATCTTGAAATAAGGCTTAATGTGATACTTGAAACATCATAGAGACTTTTCATGAATTCAACACATACATGGAAGCCCTTAATCATCATAAAGTCACTTGACTTGTAAATCATGTAATAGATCATCAGTAACTTGAGAATTCTTGACTTGACATTTTATCAAACACTTGGTGGGCTCATGATACTAGTTCAAAATCATACAATTCGAGAGTGAAATAAGATGAGAAAACTTAATGCAAATCAACCCACCAACATGTAGTAAAACTCTCAAGTAGGGTACCTTGAAATCCATCACCAAAACTCGCAATATATCATAGTTTCATAGCTCAAAACATGCATAATTCCAATAGATATAATTAGGGCTGGCAATATCAGCCCATATTAATAAAATCAGCCCATTTAACCCATATTAAATAAGTTGGACCACTCATTTTTTAAGTGGGTAAATATGGATTTCAGCTAACTTGTAAAGCCCATATAAATATGGGTAAACTTTGACAAAGTAAGTAAAACATGGGTACCCATTTAAGTCCAAAACAAACTACGTGTGGCAAAAATAAATTAATGATTTTTTATTTTTTATTGGCGCGGGCATAAATACCGAAAAATTGAATCAAACCAAACTAATTTAATTTTTCGGTTTGGTGCCGGGGTGGGGTGTAGTGGGCAAAAAAATTAACTTTTTTTAAATTTGTTTATTGAGGTGGGTATAAATATTGAAAAATAAAAAAATTGAACTTAACCAAACTAATTCGATTTTTCGGCTCGGAGTCGGGGTGAGGTGGGGAGGCAAAAAATTAGGTTTTTTTATGGGGCCGGATATAAATATTGAAAAATTAAAAAACCGAACCAAACCAAAAAAAACTAATCAAATTTATCAGTTCGGTGTCAGGTTGGGAGGGGGGGGTAGGGAAAATTAATTTTTTTTATTTTTTATTGGAGCAGGCATAAATACCACAAAATACCATAATTTAGGAAAAGGGTTGGGGTGATAGGGATTTAGCATTAACAATCAAGCTTTGAATAAATTTTTTTGGCTTTAAGATATTAAAATGGGAAGAACCATTTTTACCCAAACCATATTTACCCATATTTTTATATGGATGGATTGTGATCCAATCCATTTTCACTCAATCCATATTCAATCCATCCAAATCCAATCGAATCTACCCATTTGCCATCTCTACCCATGCTCATTTCATAATAAGAGATACCCATAAGTAATACAACTTTAAATCATGCAATTTCATAAAAAGAAAGATTGGGCTCCATGGGTGAAAGGACCCAATAGATGAAACCCACATACCTTAAACTTGGGTTTTCTTGAGATGAGCTTGAAGGAAACTTAGAGCTTGAAGTTAATCCTTGAGTTCCAAAGTTAAGCTTGAAATCCTTGAATTTGGTATGAGATATTTGGTTAAGTCTTGGAGAGGTTTTTATGAGGATTTTGAGTGATATAGAGTTGAAAAATGGCCAAGTATAGGTGATTTCACATTTTAGTTGGCATGGGGCTATGACCCCAATGTCCTTGGGCGTATAAGAAAAACTAAGGAAATTTTTTATTTGTCCTACTCTGGTCCGCTACGCGGACCCAACACGAAGGAACAAATAACACTACTCCGCGTCCCTGGTGCGTCGCATTCAAGGTGCAGATGCTCTTTCGAATTTGGAAATTAGCGAAAGTTATTTTTCACTACAGGTCCTCTAAAATCTAGGTTATACACATTTCCCACTTAATTGTTCCCTATGTCGAGAATATGAAGTCAGATATTTGATATTATGCATGGATTTTCAGATATATGGAAATTACGATTATGGGCATTTCCGAAGCAAATTTTTTGGCGTTTCATATACTTTGACGGGTCAATTGAAAATTTACTAGACTTGGGTTTATGAAACCCCAATTATGAGCCATAGATGGTGCTACGACTCATAGATCATGGTTTTGTAGAACCCTCAACACTTAGCGAAATTTCAGAAAACTTTCCTGGGGTCGATAAGCCCCATCCAAGACTCGTAGTTTACTCTACGAATTGTAAAGTTGGCTCGTGGACTGGAGTGCATATTTTTCCTATTATTGGAAATCTCTATGAGATGGGGTACAAGTCGTAAAGTGGTTTTACGACTCGTAGACCCAGTCGTAGTGACTCAATGACCCAGTCGTAGAGACTCAATCTGATGCTCTTCCTTATTCAACATGACTGACTTACTCTTGTGCCTACATACTCTTCATAAAATATCCTGTTACCCTATATACAACCAATCCATTGTCCATAATTACAATCAAATGCAAGAAAATAAACTACCTATGAATCCAAAAAGTAAAAATAAACCTATAACTATGCTATTACATCAAAAACCTTGGGCTGCCTCTCAAGTAGAGCCTTATTTTTTGTCGCGGCATGACTTGGACAAATTAGTTACTCAAACTTCATCAATTACCTAGACTTCACTTTTCAGTTCATCTGGATGCTTCATGGACTGATGGATTTCGAAGGCAACTTCTTCATCTAAACTTGAGTTGACCAGCTTTCATATACACTAGGGCTCGCCCAGTGGCTAGGAATGGTCTTCCCAAGATGATTGAGACATCAAAGTCGACTTCGCAATATAGAATCACAAAGTCCAAAGGGAATGTGATTTTTTCCACTTTAACCAGCACATCATAGAGTATCCCCATAAGTTTGTTCACTGTTTAATCCACCATCAGTAACGACATACTAGTTGGAGTAGGGGCTCCCAATCCAAGCTTCTTGTAGACTGCAAGGGGCATCAAATTGATATTGGCACCTCTAATCACATAGTGCCTTTGCTAACTCCACATCTACAATGGTGCAGGGTATGGTGAAAGCACCCATGGATCTTTATGCTTTTGAGCTAAGGACTTTGTAGAATTGCACTGCAATGTTGAAGCTCTTGAGAAAGCTCCTGACTCACAGTGTGCTTTTTGGTGACCAAGTCCTCCATATACTTTGAACAGCCCGACATTTTCTCCAAAGCTTCGATGAGAGGGATGTTGATAGATAGCTGCTTTAGCATTGAGAGAAAGCTCTTGAACTTACTTCATCCCCTCTTTTTGAGTCACTAAGGGATAGAAGGAGGAGGCCTAAGGGCTGGCCTAAACCTCTGTGGCGCTTCAACTACTTCACTCACCCTATCCTTGCTAGGAACATCTCCTTTATCCTAATCCTTTGCTGCAATCGTATCCTCACGAATATGTTCTACATCAACTGCATAAAAGGTTCAATTGTGCTCTTTCCACCCTGAACGGTGACCACCATACACTTACCTTCATTTTTCAAATTTTGCACTGTTACTAGGTAGTGTAACCCTCTAATATTGATTCAACTGAGTTGACACTTGACCGAACTATTGTTCCAACTGTTTGATAGCTATAAAATGAGACTCTATCTTTAGATTGATACTAGAGATCTCTGTTTTCATACCCTGTAGGGTCTCATCCTGTGTCTTAGCCTTCTCAAAATTGGTGATCAAACATCTCCTTAATTCTGGAATTGCCTAGACCTACATTGCGGTTGTGTGCTCGCACATAAGGACCAATTCTGAAGCCTTCTCTCGACCCCAATATGCATTTGGAACCCTGTTCCTATCATAATAACCTCTGTGGTGTTCCCCGTAAGTTCGATCTCTGCCAAAGTTTCAACCTTGGTTTCCTTGAACTTGGCACCAATAGTCCTGAGAGGACCCTTGGTCGTTAGTCCGGAAACCCCCATCTGCTTATTCACAAAACCTGTGTCCTCCTCGTAGTATGACTCCTCGTACATGGGTGCACGCGGGGGTTGGTGAACCACTAGGTTCACTCTTTCTTGGTTTTACTTTATTACAACATCCATGTTTGTGCGAAGCTGAGCAAGCTAAGTATAATATTTTCATTAATTTTGACTTGCTCTGACCCCACACTGATATCATATGAACTCTTTGTGCAGCTCTATCCTGCTGCCCCTATGCACATTCATCTTGACCACTTGCTCCATTTGTTTTGCAATTTTTGAAAATGGTTGATAAAGAAACATGCCCCCCCCCCATGATTGTGTCATCACAGGCCTCGCTGTTCTTATCAAAGGCACGGTAGAAGATTTCCACCAAGGCATCATCAACTATCTTGTGGTCAGGGATGCTCCTCAGACAGTTTGTAAACTGCAGCCAACTAGGCTTATCGAATCACCAAGAAGTTGCTCGAAGTTATTAATCTGGTCCTTTAACTTAAGCTTCTTCGATCTAGGGAAGCACCTCTCCCGAAAGGCTTTTTGCAAATCTGCCCAGCTAGTGATTGAACTTTGCAGGAGCTCAGATAAGCACATTGGCCGTAAGAGACAGTGGGAAGACACAAAGTCCCACAACATCCATAGATAAATTTTGTGTCCCCATCACACTCTTACAATGCCGCATTATGCAAGTGACTATGGGGATCCTCTGATGGTAAGCCTGCAAATAGCCCATGGTTCTGCAGCATCTGAAGTAACCCAATAGAGACTGCGAATTTTGTGGCTGCCGGTAGTGGTGGCAAAAAAATAGCTTCAGTCACATCGATAGCCATGGGGTTCAACCTACACTGATTCCACTGGTAAGCATTGACATTTAACTCCTAAGGCTGTGGAATGTGCTCCAAAAGAGGTGAGTTCTCTTTTTGATCTTCTTCATCATTGGTCCTATTCAAGGCTCCATTATCCACGTTGTTGGCATTGTCTTGGGCCATTCTTCTTGTAGTTGTGTGGATCTATGGATCAAATAGAGTTAAGGGATTGCCTTGACTCCGAGTGCTGGGCATACACTACTTGTACACCCTGCAAAGAACAAAAACAAAAACAAAAGTAAAATAAAGGGAACTAAGGATGAAAACTTGAATCACTAGTGAATTTACTAAGAATAGTGGTATTCCTCGGCAGCGACCCTAAAATATTGATGTCACCCAAGTTACACCTCCTTTTTAGAGGATAAAGTGGTCGCTATCAATAAATAAAACCTAACTAAGGTTAGGGTCGAACCCACAGGGAATACATAGACTCAACACAAATTCATCAATATGCAATCCAAGTAGTTAACTGACTCAATTCCCCAAAGGGGCGGGGGTTGTAATAATCAATGAAAAGAATCAATAATAGAGAGAAACTAGGGTATTGTGTTCCCCAAGATTCCCTAACTCAGTATCCCTAGATAACCTAATTCTTGTCTAGTGTATAGCATGCAAGACGGTAATTTAAGTTCACCAAGCCCTTTGGTCAAAGGTTAGAGGTGAATTTACTATGCAACTTGGCCCATCTCCATAGTGTGCTTTACTAACCATTACCTATAAGTCCTCGTACAACCTCTTCTTGGCCCAGTTTAGGTGATTAGACAAGAACACATCAATCGAATCCTATTAATTAATCTCTTTCCTATTCATTACTACCTTAGTCCAGTCAGTAACACTAGGCGAGATCTATTGTTGGCCACCATCTAAAAACATGCAAATTGAAGAGAGTTAATTAATACATGCATATACACCTTCGAAGAATTGTGTATTATTTGGTTTTACTTTATTAGTTCTTCATGGTTCCACAAAGCTAGTTGTGGATTTAGCTACACATGCTTTGTGTAGAGGATATTATGAATTGAGAAGACAATTAAACACTTTCACAATTAATTTAAGATCAAGCAAATCCATGTAAATGAAAATCACAAGCTTGAAGAATGAAAGCACAAGTGTTTCAAAGACAAAATTTTCTCTCTAAGAATATTGAGATCTCTGAGCAGAAAAACCTAAACTATTGAAAACTCACGTGAACTAGCTATAACTTTCGAAAAATAACCTAAAAAACCTATATATAATGATTAAAAATAAGTCCTAAAAAAATTAGGAAAACTGGTTGGCAAACTCCACGAAAGCACTTTACGACTCGTAGTGTCATCTATGGCTCATAATCGAGGTCTCGTAATCAGCTACTCAAATTTTGGACTTCTCCTCTACAACACCCCTTCATGACTCCTAAAGTAGTTTATGACCCGTAAAGGGGGTTTTGTCTGATGAATTTCCTGCAAGTCCATTTCTCTGATCCTCAATGCATGAAAGGTAGTCTATGACTAATAAATTGCTCCATGACTCATCTTAATGTAGTAGACTTCAACTTCAGCAAATAGCCCCTTACATAATTCCTTACAAAACACATTTATGACTCGTAGAGTTCTTTACAACTCGTATAAGGTCTCGTAAAACAACAAAAACCACCAACTTCTGCAGTTTTTCCTCAAATTATGGCCAACATTTAATCCTGCAAATCTAAACATAAAAGCACATAAAAACAACTAAAGTCACATTGACAACACACAAACTCCTTAGTTTTAAGCATCAAAAGTGCTATATCAGCACATCAATCCTCTGTGGTTGTCCCTGAAAGCTCCATTTTTGTTGAAGTTTCGACCTTGATTTTCTTGACCTTGGAGCCAATAGTCCAGACTGGACCCTTTGGTGTTCATCCAGAAACCCCCCGTCTGTTCAGTAATAAAACAATTATCCTCCTTATAGTAGGGCTCAACATACATAGGTGCACGTGGAGGCTGATGAACATTTACATTGACTTGCTCCTGATTCTGCTTCATCATCACCTCCATGCCTTTACGGATTCGAGTAAGCTCTTGCATAATTTGTTCATTTATTTAGCTTGCTGCAAACCAAACTAACACTGATAATGCACAAAATTTTGGTAGATGCTTCTGTCCATTTGCTCCTATGCATGATTGATCTTGACCACTGTCTCCATTCTTCTAATGATCCTTGCGAATGGCTGATTTAAGAACATACCCACCATAATGGTATCAACACAAGCCTGACTATTTTTATCAAGGGCATGGTAGCAGATCTCCACAAAGGCATCATCAAGAATCTTGTGTTCCGAGACATTCCTCAAGCTTTTGGTGAACCACTCCCATGTAGTGTTAATCGAGTCACCAGGAAGTTTCTCAAAGTTGTTGATCCAATCCTTCAACTTGGGCTTCTTCAACCTCGGGAAGTACCTCTCCAAAAAGGCTTTCTGTAATTCAGCCTAACTGGTGATCGAACTCTATAGGAGCTCAGATAGCATAGTGTTGTATTACCTGTAAGAGGAAATGAAAAGACACGAAGTCCCACAATATCCATAGGCAGATTCAGTGTTCCTATCACACTCTTACAGAAGAATACAATATTGTGTAGATGGCTTTGAGGATCCTCTGATGGTAAGCCTGCAAATAACCCATGATTCTACAACATCTAGAGAAACCAACTTGAAACCATAAACTTTGCGTCAGCCGATAGTGGTGGCAACACAACAGCTCAAGCCACCTCCATAGCCATACGATTTAGCCTATATTGATTCCACTGATAAGCATTTGGCATTGAAATCCTGTGGCTGTGGAGAAATATCCTCAAGAGTAGGTGGGTTCTCATGGTCAACAATCTCATTCTGGTTCCTATTCAGAGCTGCATTAGCCATACTATTGGGCCATTCTTCTCAACGTTCTTTGGATCTCTGGGTCAAATGAAATCAAGGGTCTGCCTTGACTTCACATGTTGGGACATACACTATACTTACACCCTGAAAAAGAATAAAAATAGCAACAAATGTAATATAAGGAAACAAGGATTAATACCCAAATCATTTTAATTAACCAAGTCAAGTTGTGTTCCCTGGCAACGGTGCCAAAATCTTGATATTGCCTAAGTTACACCTTTTTTTAGGATAAAGTGGTCATTGTTAAGAAATAGAACCTAACTATGGTTAGGGTTGAACCCAAGGGAATACATAGTCTTAGGAGAATTCAATTAATGTAATAGTGATCAACCAACTTATTTCTCAAAAGGGAGGGGGGGTTTGTAATAACCAGTGGAAAAGCAAACCTAAACAACCCAAAAGTTTAATCAATATGGAAAGAAACTAGGGTATTGTGTTCCCCGTGATTCCCTAACTTAGTATCACCAGATAACCTAATTCTTTTCTAGTGTGTAGCATATAGGACGGTAAGTTAAGTTCACCAAACCCTTTGGTCAAGGCGAGAGGCGAATTTCACTACGTGACTTGGCCTATCTCTGCAGTGTGCATTACTAATTCTTACCTATTAGTTCTAGTACAAACACCCTTGGCCTAGTTCGGTTGATCAGATGAGAACATATCAACCGAATAGTGTTAATTAATCTCTTTTCCTATTCATTACTACTTGATCCAGTCAGTAACACTAGGCGGGTTCTAATGTTGGCCACCATTGGAAAACATGCAAAACGAAGAGAGTTAATTAATATATGCATGCACACTTTCCAAGAATTATGAATTATCTAATGTTACCTTATTAATTCTTCATGGTTCCCACAACCCTAGTTCTGGACTTAGCTACTCATGATTTGCGTAGATGCAAGACTTGTGAATTGGAATAACTTAATAGAGCGCTTACACAATTGAATTAAACACAAGCAAATCCAAGCTTCAATGAGAATCATAAGATTTTAAGATCAAATCAAAGTACAAGTGTTTCTCAAAACTCTCCAATGTTATCTATGCTCAAATCTCACTATTTTTTCTTTCTAACTATCGAACTCTCTGTAGACTTAATGAAAAATAACCTAAAAACCTATTTAGAATATTTAAAATAAGTCCTAAAAAAATAGGATAGCTGGTTCGGCATGCCTCATGAACAACTCTACAGGCAGTATTGTGTTCCATGACCCATAATCGAGCTCTCGTAAATTGTTGCTACAAAACTGGACTTGTGATCTACAACACCCCTCTATGGCCCATAAAGTGTTCTACAACCCATAGGGGGTTTCGGCTGATGAATATTCAGAAAGTCCTTTTTCTCTAATCTTCAGGGCACGAAACATGATCTATGACTCATAATTAGTCTACGATCCATTTGCATGTTCGTAGAACAAACTTTAAAAAATCATCCTCTCATTGGAATAGTCTAGGAAACCTCCTTCACGACCCTTAGAATGCATTACGGCTCATAAAGGTCTCGTACTTCATCAAAAATAGCAACTTCTGCATTTTCTTTCCAAAATCAAGGCCAACCCTGGAATCTTGCAATAAGACACAAAAATACATAAAAAAACTAACATTGCATTGAGAACACATAAAATTCTAAGTTTTAAACATCAAAGGTGAAACACCCCGAAAATGTGCCTCGAAAAAGCCCATAATTGTAATTTCTATATATCTCAAAATCCATGTGTGATATGAAAAATTCGACTTCATATTATCAATCAAGGGGAAAAATTGACTGGAGAATGGGTATAACCCGGATTTTAGAGGACCCATAGCGAACAATAATTTTTGCTAATTTATGATTTCCAGTGGCCATCCGTGCCCTGGCTGCGATGTGCTAGGGGCTCGGATTAGTGTTGAAGTGAAGTTTGCGTCTGGTCCATGTCGTGGCCTGGTCATGGACCAGTATATTATCTTCCTTGGATTTTGTATCTCGGCCAAGGGCATTGGGTTCATAGCCCCATGCCCACTTATGCGTGGAAGCACCTATACTTAGCCATTTTTCAATTTTATATCACTCAAGACCCTAAAACATCTTCATAACTTAACCATATATCTCATTCAAATTTCAAGGATTTCAAGCCTAACTTTGGAACTCAAGGATTCTCTTCAAGCTCCAAGTTCTCTTCAAGCTCAACTCAAGAAAATCCAAGTTTGAGGTATGTGGGTTTCATCCATTAGGTCATTTCACCCATGGAGCCCAGTCTTCCTTTTTATGAAATTTGCATGTTTTCAAGTTGTACCATCTATGAGTATCTCTTATTATGGATTTTGATTATAAATTGTGTGGGGGGTTTATGAAATGTTGATTGATTATGCATGTTTATTTATTTCAAGCTTATACTATGAATTGGTTTTGTCTATTGAGACTATGCATGTTTTGAGTTATGAAACTATGACCTATTATGAGATTTGATTATGAATTTCAAGGTATCTTATATGAGGGTTTTACTCTATGTTGGTGGGTTGATTTACATTGAGTTTCCCCATATTATTTTACTCTTGAATTGCATGATTTTTAACTAGCATTATACACCTACCAAGTGTTTGATAAAATATCTTGACAAGGATTCTCAAGCTATTAATGATCTATTACATGGTTTACAATTCAAGTGACTTTATGATGATTAAGGGTTTACATGTATGCATTGAATTCATGAAAAGTATCTATAGTGTTGCAAGTAGACCACACCTTGTTGGGGGGTGACATATCCAATCACCTTGTTGAGGGGATGACATGCCTCAATCACCTTGTCAGGGGTGACATGCCCAATCACCATGTTGAGGGGTGGATACCTTGATCACTTTGTTCGGGTGTGACATGTCCAATCACCATGTTGAGGGGTGGATAACTCGGCCACCTTGTTGGGTGGTGACATGCCCAATCACCACGTTGAGGGGTGTATACCTCGATCAGCTTGTTGGGGGGCGACATGCCTAATCACTTTGTTGAGGAGTGGATACCTCAATCACCTTCCAAGGGGGTGACATGCCTTGGATTCCAAGTAGTATTTGCTTGAGTTATGATGATTATGGTCTCTTCCTACACACGTATTATGTTCTATATAAGTTAAATGATTTACAAACATATTTTACTTCAAGCATTGATCATGCATGCCAAATTGATATTGTACTTATCCATTGCTTATGATTATGCATTTTGTCTATATTGGCTTATGTCTTGTTGCATTGCATCCTACATATTTAGTACATTCAAACGTACTAATGCATACTCTATGCCTATATGATATTACCATGTAGGAACTAGAGCACCTTTCAATCATCCTCTGCGTGGCTAGTTTGGTGCTTTGGAGATTAGCTTTGGTGAGTCCTCAAGTCGGAGGATGCTACCTATGTTACTCTTTCCATTTGCTATTTCTTTATGTTGAACACTTGATACTATGAGGGTGAGCCCGAAAAGTGTCTTGGCCCTCACGCCACTCTATGTTGGAGATATTGTTGGATAATTGATGTATTCATGCAATGAGCTAGGAATCTTAAATGTTTTATGATTATCATAGACTTCCCTTAGTCCCGTTTCCCTTATTTATATCTCTTGTTGTTGTTATTTTGCTTTCACGACCAAGGATGTGTGATTGATATGCTAAGAGGCTTGTTTGGGGTTCCTTTGGGTTTCCCATTCGCTATGTCATGCCTAGGCCTTAGGCTTGGGTCGTGACAGACTTGGTATCACAACAATAAGTTGTTAATAGTCATAGAAATCCAGCACATTGCGTTGATTAGAGTCTTATTCATGATTGTGAAGCATGCTACAACTATGAATGGGAGGCTATGAGACGTTTTAGGAAATTTTTCACTTCTTCATGGTCTATATCGTGGTTTAGATGTAAGTATAAGGCTTTTCCCCTCACGAATTCTCTTTGCCTTTCTAGATCATGCCGATTCCAAGAGGGAGCCCGTACACTCGAGGAGGAATCGGCTCCTCATCCTCAAGGTAGAGGGATAGCCCAAGATGAGTTCGGGGATTCTATTACAATGTTGGCTCGTGCTATGACTAACCAATTCACTTAGGGCTCGAAGCACTTCATGCTCCCACTCCAACTTCAAGGGTGAGGGATTTCACTAGAATGAAGGCACCAAATTTCCATGGATGCAAGATGGATGAAGATCCCAAGAGTTCATCAATGAGGTGTAATCTATCATGGGGGTCAATTCAGAGGAAAAGGAGGAGTTGGCGGCCTACCAACTCAAAGGGGTGGCTCAAATTTAGTTTACTTAATGAAAGTCAGAGAGAAGAGATGATGATGCTATTCCTTGGAAGGAGTTCAACAACACATTCCTTAATTGGTTCTTTCCTATCGAGCTAACGGAGGCTAAAATGATGGAGTTTATGAATCTTAGGAAAGTTTCCATGAGTGTGAGGGAGTATGCCCTGAAGTTCAACCAACCCTCTAAGTATGCCCACAATTGGTTGCCGAGCCGAGATCAAGGATGAAGAATTTGTGTCAGGTGTGTCCAACTTGGTTAAGGAGGAGTGTCGTACCACCATGCTAATAGGTGATATGGATTTGTCCCGCCGCCTGACATATGCCAAACAACTAGAGGGGGAAAGGCTTAGGAAGAGAAGAAGTGGTGAGTCTAACAGGGCTCGTTTTGAAGGTAGATTCCAAAATTTCAAGGGTGGCTGGTTTCCTCAAGGCCACAAGTTCGAAGGCCAAGGGTCTTCTAATTCCCCTAATAGAAGGTTTGCTAATGATAGTCCAAGATTCCAAGTTGGTGATGGTGTGGTGCCTAAACCTATATGCCAAAGGTTTGGTAGGAACCATAATAGCCCATGTTTGAAGAACTCTAATGCTTTCTACGGTTGTGGTGAAGTGGGTCATAAGGTAATTGATTGTCCTCGTGTGCAAAACAAAGGTAGAGATGCTCATCCACAAGGCCAAGGTGCAAATGCAGGTCCAAAGGGAAGAGGAGGCCAACAAGGCAATGCTCCAAGGCAAAATAGATTCTATGCTCTTTAAGAGAGACAAGGGGTGGATGAGGTACCCGATGTCATCACCGGTACGTTAAAGGTTTTTGACTTTGATGTGTATGCTTTGATAGACCCGAGTGCCACTCCTTCTTTTATTACTCCTTTTATTGCCAAAAAGTTTCATGTTAGTCCTGAATTTTTGTGTGAACCTTATGAAGTGTCTACCCCAATTAGTGAGTCCATTGTTGCTGGAAAAGTCTATAGGAATTGTCCTGTGTTCACTTTGCATAAAATCTTTCCTTGTGATTTTGTTGAGTTAAATATGGTGGATTTTGATGTCATTTTATGGATGAATTGGTTGCATGCACACTATGCTTCTATTGATTGTAAGCTTGTAGGGTTAAGTTCTAATTCCTTAATGAACCTATCCTTGAGTGGGAAAGTTGTGATGCGGTGGTCAAGGGTGGATTCACTTCTTTCCTTAAAGCCCAAAAGTTGATTTCTAAGAGTTGTCTCTATCATCTTATGAGGGTTAGGGATGTTGAGTCCAAAGTCCTTCATATTGAGTCGGTTCTGATGGTTAATAAGTTTCTTGATGTCTTTCCCGAGGAGCTTCCCAATGTTCATCTCAACACGAAAGTAGAGCTTGGTGTAGACCTCTTTCCTGACACTCAACCCATTTCTATTCTACCTTACAGTATGGCCTTGGCGGAGTTCAAGGAGTTCAAGGAGCAATTGAGAGATTTGTTGGAGAAGGGCTTTATAAGGCCTGGTAAATCACCTCGGGGTGCACTGGTGTTATTTGTGAAGAAAAAGGATGGTTCTCTTAGAATGTGCATTGATTACCGGCAACTTAATAGAGTGACCATAAAGAAAAAGTGTCCTCTACCAAGGATTGATGACCTTTTTGATCAACTTCAAGGGGCTAGTCACTTTTCCAAGATTGATCTTCGGTACGGGTGTCACAAAGTGAAAGTGAGGGAGTGTGGCATTCCCAAGATGACTTTCCGTACTAGGTATGAGCACTTTGAGTTTGTGGTTATGTCCTCTGGGTCAACTAATGCACTAGCTATATTTATGGATCTCATGAATAGGGTTTTTAGACCCTACCTTGACTTGTTTGCGATGGTTTTTATTGATGATAGCTTGATTTATTCCCATAGTGAGAATGAGCATGTGATTCACTTAAGGGTGGTGTTGCAGATGTTGTTGGAGGAGAGGTTGTATGCAAAATATGAGAAATGCGAGTTTTGGTTGAAAGAAGTGCTTTTCTAGGGCAGTGTCGGGTGATAGCATTAAGGTGGATCCTAAGAAAACGGAGGTGATTAGAAATTGGCCTAGACCTTTGACTCCATCGGACATTAGAAGTTTCTTGGTTTTGGTCGGAGGTTCATAAATGGTTTCTCTTCTATTACTTCTCCTATGACTAAATTGACATAAAAGAAGGCGAAATTTGTGTGGACCGATGACTGTGAAAAGAGTTTCCAAACTTTGAAAGATAAGCTTGCCTCAGCTCCCATCTTGGCTCTACCGGAAGGGTTGGAAGGATTTGTTGTATATTGTGATGCCTCGAGAATTGATTTGGGGTGTGTTTTGATGAAAAGTGGTAAGGTTATAGCGTATGCCTCTAGACAACTTAAGGTGCATGAGAAGAATTATCCCACCCATGATCTTGAATTGGCGGCCGTAGTTTTGCTTTGAAAATTTGGTGTCACTACTTGTATGGAGTTCATGTTGATGTGTTTACCAGCCACAGAGTCTCCAATATGTGTTTACCCAAAAAGATCTTAACTTGAGCCAAAGAAGGTGGTTAGAGTTCCTTAATGATTATGATATGAGTGTGTATTATCATCCCGGCAAAGCTAATATTGTGGCCGATGCTCTAAGTTGGGTGTCTATGGGTAATCTAGCTCATGTTGATGATGGTGGCAAAGAAGTGGCTAGAGAAGTTCATCGGTTGGCTAGATTGGAGGTTATGTTGAATGAAATGGATAATGGTAGTGTAGTGGTTGTTAATGGTTCTAAGTCTTCTTTGGTTGAGGAGGTGAAGGCAAAAAAAATCTTGACCTCTCCTTGCTAGAGTTGAAGGCCTTGGTGAGAGATGGTAAGTGGAGGTTAGAGATGGTAAGTGGAGGTTTTCTCCCAAGGGGGTCCTTAGGTACCAAGGTAGATTGTATGTGTCAAATGTGGGTGATTTGAAAGAATTGAGCTTGAAGGAGGCCCATAATTCATACTATTCCATTCACCCCGCTTCTACAAAGATGTATAGAGACTTGAGGGAAGTGTTTTGGAGGGATGGTATGAATAGAGACATTGCCAAGTTCATATCCGGATGTCCCAATTGCCAACAAGTGAAAGCCGAAAATCAAAGGCTGGGTGTCCTAGCCCAAGACATAGAGATTCCTACTTGGAAGTGGGAATAGATCAACATGGATTTTGTGGTTGGGTTTCCTAAGATTAGGAGACATTTTGACTCTATTTGGGTTGTCGTGGATAGATGACAAAGTCGGCTCACTTTTTACCGATCAAAACTACTTATGGTGCCGAAGATTATGCCAAGTTGTATATTCATGAGTTAGTTAGATTGCATGGGGTGCCCTTGTCTATCATTTCATATTGCGGTGCTCGATTCACTTCTCACTTTGGGAGGTTCTTCCAAAGAGGTCTTGGTACCAAGATTATGCTTAGCATGACTTTTCATCCTCAAACTGATACTCAAGTGGAGAGGACTATCCAAACCCTTGAGGATATGCTTAGAGCTTGTGTTTTGGAGTTTAAGGGTAGTTGGAATGAACATATTCCACTCATTGAATTTGCTTACAACAATAACTACCACTCAAGCATTGGTATGGCTCTTTTTGAAGAATTTTATGGTAGGCATTGTAGATCCCTAGTTGGGTGGTTTGAAGTGGGGGAAATGGATTTACTAGGACCAGATTTGGTCATGGAGGCCTAGGGGAAGGTGATAAGGGAGAGATTGAAAAGAGCCCAAAGTAGACAAAAGTCCTACTCTGATGTGAGGAGAAGAGATCTTGAGTTTAAGGTTGGTGATTGGGCTTACTTGAAAGTCTCACCTATGAAGTGTATGGTTAGATTTGGCAAGAAGGAGAAATTGAGCCCAAGATTTATGGGCTCGTATAAAGTTTTGAGGAGGATCGGTAAGGTTGCATATGAGTTGGAGTTTCCTATGGACATGAGTATGGTTCATCCGGTCATCCATATGTCCATGTTGAGAAAGTGTGTGGGTGATCCAAGTGTTATAGTGCCGTTGGATGTTTTGGATGTTGAAGGAGATAATATGACCTATGAAGAGGTCCCAGTGGAGATTTTGGATGAACAAGTGAAGAGGTTGAGAAACAAATATATAGCTTCTATCAAGGTCCTTTGGAGGAACCAACAAGTTGAAAATGTCACATGGGAAGCTGAGGCGGACATGCGAAAGTGATACCCATATCTGTTCCACTCTACTCAAGCCAAAGATACTAATTTAAGTGCCCTATATGATTTCAAGTCTTAAGTTTCAACTGTTATGTCATTTTGCATGCATTCATGTTTATGTTGACAAGTTTATGGTGATTTTTTTTACGTTCATGTTGAGATTTTTGAAATGATGTTTAAATCCATTTGTTGCATTCATGCCGGGATTAAATCTTCATGATTAATTCTCTTATGCACATTTCTTTGACACTGAAATGAAATCATGCACTGGTGTAAGGATAGGAGACCACCATTAGTCATACTGTGGAATCATGTACTTTATGTTCTTTTTCTTACTTTATCTTTACTGTATAATATGCGCACAACATGTAATACAAATGATTAGATGATCAGTGGCAAATCTATATTGGGATTGGCCTATGCTAGGCTTTTCCTTTCACCCTTGGGCTACCCCTCGTAATGGGATCGGTCCCTGCTAGTGATTCTTCCACCCCTAGGGCTACCACCCATTAATAAGCAACTTACTTTACTTTAGCTTTCAATTACTTTTGAGATGATTCTTTGGTGGTCATAATATTGGAGCCATAGGACCATGGATATAGCATGTGACATGTAAAGAACTATACAAAATAATACTGCAATGAAAAGAGCAGGTTACACAAATAATGAAATGTGTAGGAGATGAAACAGCTCATGAACTTTATTTAGAAATAAGAATTCATATATCTTGGTACCCAAGTATGTATGCAGATTTGAAGATGACTATATATGGGAGCATATGAACACGTGAAAGAGTGGAGACACGGTTATTAGTTATGTCGGCATTGGTAAGTGCCTTTATGTGCCAAGGAGGGATCTATGTTTCATGCCAAATAATACAAAATCAAGTAGCCTTATATACCTTGTTGTTACGACCTCGCTATTACCTTGAAATAACCTTCCTTTCCTCCAAATTTTTATCTACAATATAGTAGGTGATAAAACTAGTATTATCAGCCAATAGATACATCTTGGCAGTCCAATCTTATAAAAAACAACACATGGATAGCAAGCGTGCAATTATCATCTCGAGGGTATTCTTTCAACCTTTCCGCCTCTAATCATATTTTCTAATACAAATTCTCATAATACATATCATGTGCACTTGTTTTAGTTCCATAACAGTCTCACAACAGCCCATAAAGCACAATACATAACAATTCTACACAACATACAAATAGGCAGCATAACATTACGTCCCTTCGCTACATTTCGACGTCAACAATCCCTAACCTGTTACAACTTTAACCAAACTATATCCAATATTTTTACACATAAAACCAGTCTTACAATAATCCACAAATAGTCTCAAAGTAGGTGGAGGTCGTGAAACAACAATTCTTGATTATCAGCCCACAAGTTTCTTCTAAGAATACAATTAAGATATCCTAAAATAAGTCATTTTTTGCGGATTGTAACAGTGGTGGAGCAGACTGGTTACATCACTACCAAACTAAACCTTGTTAAAAATATAAGTCTTACTTCATAATCCTACCAACCAAGAAGAGAAAACCTCCTAATAAACAAGAAAAGTGTACAACAATCCTTAGAACACATGCTGTCCAAAATTCTAGCACAAGTAAGATTAGCTTATTTGTATTATTTATCATCAACAAACCATACTAAGTATGCAAGTATCTTTGCTTATGTTTAACCTCAAGATTTAGGTCTACTTTAGGAACTCTTGTGAGGTTGTATAGGCTGCTTTGTATAATTGAAAGAGAGCAAAAAGTAACCTAGAAATGCAATTTTTTTGTCCAAGTTGAAATGGCTTTAGGGAGCTGCTTTTAAGCCCTTTTAGAGGGACAAGTTTGACCGACTTTTTCTTGGGTTTCCACATCTTGAAAATTTGGTGATGCAACAGCTTAGCCCTTTCATTTGGGACTAAATGGGTTTCAATTGTTTGGGCCTTGGCTGCCCATTTTCCTCTTTTCCCTTCACTTAGTTTGGGCCCAATTCGTCAAGTGGGTCATGAATATACTTGGGACCTTTTATTATTCATCTTGGGATGTAAATATTGTCCATTTACAATGCTAGACATAGGCTAAAGTTACACCCTTAACACATACTTCATTCATTATCGGACATGGACAGATTCGGTGTCGGGCTTCGTCTCCATCTAGCTAGAAAATTTAAGGTCGCAAGTAGGTGACTCACCTGCTAGCTTCCTAAGTCCTACAAGCACCACACTTCTTTCACTTAATTTAAGACCGTGATCTCCTCAATTTGACTTAAGACTTGTATACATTTGACCCTCTTAAGAGTTAGACGTACATATCGCCCTCTAATTTGAGATTCAAGCACTTTTAAAAATTGGCGGAATTTGACCAAGCGATATCATGTTTCATGTGCATAGGACTTGTACCCGTAGGATGTGGGGCATTACAGAACCCAAGGGTATGTAGACTTAGGAGAATTCAACTAATGCAACTTGAGTGATTAACCAACTTATTTCCCCAAAGGGGTTTTTTGTAATAACAGGTGGAAAAGTAAACCTAACTAACACAAGAGTTTAATCAATATGGAGAGAAACTAGGGTATTGTGCTCCCCATGATTTCCTAACTTATCACTGGATAACCTAATTCCTTTCTAATGTGTAGCATGCAGGACAGTAAGTTAAGTTTACCAAACCCTTTGATCCAGGCGAGAGGCGAATTTCACTATATGACTTGACCCATCTCCACAGTGTGCATTACTAACCCTTACCTATTAGTCCCAGTACAACCTCTCCTTGGCCCAGTTTGATTGATTAGACGAGAACACATCAATTGAATCCTGTTAATTATTCTTTTTTACTATTCATTACTATCTTGGTTCGGTCAGTAACACTAGGCCGGTTCTAATGTTTGCCACCATCAGAAAACATGCAAAACGAAGAGAGTTGATTAACATGCATGCGCACTTTTCAAGAATTATTAATTATCCAATTTTACCTTGTTAGTTCTTCACGGTTCCCATAATCTGAGTGTACTTATGAATTGTGTAGATGCAAGACATATAAATTGGAATAACATCATAGATCACTTACATAATTGAATTAAACATAAGCAAACCCAAGCTTCAATGAGAATCACATGATTATAAGATCAAATAAAAGTACAAGTGTTTCTTAAAACTCTTCAATGTTATCTCTACTCTATCTCACTATTTTTTCTCTCTAACTGTCGGACTCTCTATGAACTTAATGAAAAATAACCTAGAAACCTTTAATTTAAAATACAAGTACTAAACAAAATAGGATAGTTGGGCCAGCACACCTACAAAAAGCTCTACAGGCTGTATTATGTTCCACGGCATGTAATCGAGCTCTCGTAAATTGTTGCTGCAAAACTAGACTTGTGATTAACGACAGCCCTTTGTGGCCCGTAAGGAGTCTCGTATGATGAATATTCCAAAAGTCCTTCTCTGATCCTCAGGTCACGAAACATGATCTACGACTCGTAAAGTAGTCCACGACTCATCTGCATGTTCGTAGAACAAACTTTAGAAACTCAACCCCTCACTGGAATAGTTTACAAAACCTCCTCCACGACCCGTAGAATGCACTACGGCTCGTAAAGGGTCTCTTACTTCATCCAAAATAGCAACTTTTACTTTTTCTTCATAAAATCAAGGCCAACCCTGGAATCTTGCAAATAAGACAAAAAAACACACAAAACCAACTAACATCGTATTGAGAACACATTAAATTCCAAGTTTTAAGCATCAATAGTGTTGTATCTCGATAGCACATCAACACCCTCAACTTAAAATTATTGTTTGTCCTCAAGCAATGGATTCAATACATATAATGCAACAACACACCGACCTCAACCTAATGGCATACATCACATCAAACTTAAACACAAATACCCACACCACTTTTCGAAATAGAATCGGATAGCCATCTAACAGACCAGTACAGACTGATGCATATGACAACACAACTATGATAAGGTGAGGTACTATCAAAAATTCATAATCATTGAATAAGTCTAATGCTAACAATGCAATGCAAGTGCCCACACAAAAAGAAGTCCCATATCTCACTCTCAATGATGTTTTCATGTATAATCTTGGGACTATGCAAAATCACCCACCCTTACAAAAGACATTCATGCATCATACTCAATACCATAGGCTTGCCCCTATACTCATGACTAGGACCTTTGACTACTTGGACTAGGATCACTTTAGGACTTAATTGGCTTGTAACGTAGGCTCAAGAGGCTTTGGTATCATATTTTGGGAACATAGTGACTAAAGGCCCTCCTTGCCACTGCGTTTTTCTACATCTTTGCCCTACCAATACTGGTATTTTTATCTCATTCTCCCTTTATCCTATTTCATGCATTTTTGGGTGCTTTTTTTTTGTTCATTTTTCAGCTTTTTGCCTTGCTTTTACACTTCATTTTTTTAGCTCACAACTAAGGCATCACTTATTTTTCTTGTACCCAATACTTGATTTTTCTCCATTTCTCTACATCACAAACTTTCCCTCTTATTTTTGTGTTTAACCCTTACACCAGCCACTCTCAACTTAGGTTTTTGGCCTAAGTTGAGGTACACATTATCCATCCTCAGAACCAGGGCAACTTTCGGTAGCCACCCTCAACTTAGGCTTTTTGCCTCAATCAAAGTGCACATTGTTCAAGGAAGGACTAGGGCCAATTTCAAGATTTTACAACTAATAAGGTTAGGTTACTTAGGTGTTGCAAAAAATAGGTACATGTCAGGCTCAAACATTAGGATCAAGAGGTATTCTGCAAATTTGCTTCGTCATTTAGGCTAAGTGGACTTTTGAAGAACAATGGCCTAAGATCCTTTCCTAATCCAATTAATCTACAGTCTAAGTTAGAGTAATAGGCATCTTTTGAATTAGGATACAACACATGAATTTAACAAATTAAGCTCACGCTCTATGACACATATTACATTATCAACAAAAGACATCATGCTTTTTATCTCAATTTATCCTCACCTATTAGAATAAGTATTGTCAACATACCTAAACATGCATGGTTGCCATCTAGACTAACTAAAAAAAACTTGGTAGGTATCATTTTTCTCAAAAAACACAAAAACATGCTATATGCAACTGATATTAGTACTATATGCTACAAATATTACCTAAACATCCTAAACATGCCAGTTCAATAGAAAATAAATATACATGGAAAAAAAGACCACAGGCTAGAAAACCCCAGGATAAAAAAATTAAGGTAGTTATGGAACCAAGCTACTCAAACTTTACTAAGGCCCATAACTACCAACACCACATCAAAAAAGAGGTGCATTGTCCCCAATGCACACAATCAAAGTAAACTAAAGTATAGGGGTCAAAAGGGACATTCCTGGGTGCCTAAGCACTAATGTGTGGCTGAGTCTGACCATTCTCAACCTACGTGGCCACCTCCTCAGTAGTAGAATTTTGTCCGAAGGGGCCAGCACCCCTAACCCACTTGAGCTTGCCATCTCTCCTCCTCCTGTCTCGACTCCCTTAAGATAAGCTTGAGATCCTCCTACTTTGTCAGCCCTGCACGTAAGCGTATGACATCTGGATCATTATCATTTGTCCAGGGTCGCTTCCCATAGGAAGACTCAGTGTGCTCCTCATGAGCAAATAGATCTACCACTGGCACCGAGAGTGTGGTCTTTGCTAGTTTCACCTATGCTACCAGTGTGCTGTCATCTTGGCCCGAAGTTGTCGGATCTCTGTCCGGATGTCATCAAGTTTGCTGGCCGAGCCGTGCCCAGGCTTTGTTGTACCCTCGTCTCGAAGGCATCAATACATGTATCTATAGCAAAAAGATGATCCTAAATAGTGGCGACCTTTTACGCCTGCATGCGGCTTCTAAGTTTGAAATCACCTGGCGGACCTAAGGCCTAATTTGTTGAACTAGTTGAGTCAACGGTGACTTAGCATGTGATAATCTCTGCACCATGGCCTATATAGATATGGCAGACACATAAACTTAGTGTTGCCTCTGATGAAGTGACCTGTGGTGTAGGAACAGAAATAGTGGGACCCCTTTTCTCATCTACCTCAGGTTGTGGGGCCTATCCTCAGTAGCAGAAGTAATGGTATTGGTGTGTGGAACCTCAAGCAGTGGCACTGGGTCGAACATCTCTGGCCTGGGGTAGGCTTATGGGGTGCTCCCTGTAGTGCCACCTGGTTCTACTTAGCCTTGATCAGGCTAGCATATAAAGTACGCTGGACCTCGATCGGTGACTCCAACTAATGTTGACTCTCCACCCTCAACTCTAGATAGAGTCTATAGATCAAACATGGAAAAATGATAGAGGTAGACTTCTTTAGGACAGTCTCATGGACCAACTCAACTATGAGGCAGGCCCAATCTATCTCATAGCCAGCTAAGATGCTGGAAACTAGCACTGCATGCTTCGCCATCAAGGTATTATCAGCAAGTTTCAGCCGGATCCGTGATTTGACAACCGTCCACAAAACTTTGGTGGGGAAACTGAGAGAAGTCGTGACAATAGGCACTGAGTGAGTAGTGACCCATGGAGGTTTTGGACATTGCTCAATAATCAAACCAACCATCTATCTCATTAAGCTACCTCTGTACTTTGGATATCTCATCACCATTAAGTCCCTCATTTGCCCCACTCTGTAGTCAAACTCCATTGGATTTGGGGGCAAGGGGCAAGGAACTCTGTCCCAAATAACATACGATGAATGGTGGTCTCAAAGATGTCCACCTCCTGGCCTCTTACTCTGGTCTCTGTCAGTCTGGGCTGAGCGAGAGGCTTCTTCCCCTTGGGAAGAGTACTATGAATTATGGCAGCATAGGATGCGTAGAACTCCCTCACCATGGTCGAGGAGTACCTCTCAAGTGATTTGGTCAGCCACTGTAGCCCATAGATAATCATCGTGTCCTGGACACCGGGGACATTATCGAGTCTGTCTGGGATGACTCAGGGCTCCTCATAAATGGAGCGGGCTGACTTGCTCTGCTCTGTAGTTTATGAGTCCTCAACATAGATACCCTACATGCCCATGACATACCACCCACTAGTAAGTGCGTCTGGTGGAGATGGTGATGCTCGCGGTACAACGAAGACTCTGTCTCCGATCCATTGCCAGAGCCTGACTCTATGCTGGACTTCTCTCTGGATGGAGTCATCTGAATAGATTTGCTCTCATCGTGGTCTTCTCCCTCATCAAACTAGGGAGTACAAGCAACAAGAGCTTGAGTCTGCCCAGCTCTGACAACAGTCCTAATCTATGGTCTATCAGCCTTTGGGTCCGGATGGACGCCAAGCTCCTCTACTGATCCACTTGGCATAGGGGTCTGCTTATCCCCTGATGCCTCATCTCTTAGCCATCCCTGTAAGGCCCCAATTTCATCACGTTTTGCTTTTGGGGCCATAGTACTTGAAACATAGACCTGTACGCACCTTGGTTAGTCCACATATCAAAAACAAAATGCAAAAATAATTCAACTTAGTTGTAGAAAGATTTATGAGAGCACCTTTAAGGGCCGTAGTAGGAACTACGAGCAACAGAAGGCTCTCGTAAAATAGTGTTCACCAATTTTTTGTTCACTAGAAATGTCTACGAGACTAGTTACGACTCGTAGAATGTTCTAGGAGTCGTAGAATGAGTCGTAGAGGATTCCTATGCCTGAATTTATTTTAGGCCCCGCGAGACCTTTCTACGAGCTATAAGGTGTTCTATGACTCGTAGAAGGTCTCGTCTAATGGGTACTTAGAAAATTTAGGTTTCTGGAATCTTCTACGAGGAGCAACTATGACTCGTGGAATGTTCTACGGGTCATAAAAGACGTCTTAAACTAGAAAACTCAGTCACATGAGTTTCTAAGTCCATCAATATAGATCTCAAACGACTTCTTTCAACCTATCCTACTAGCATCGAAGCAATATGCACACGCCCACAAGATTTTCACACAACAACCAACACCCCAACATGATAATCAACACATGTACCCCATAGAAAATAATTGAGCATGGTTCCCCAAACCTTTCGACACCGTATGAATGACTTAACATAAAATTTATGTACCCATGTCATCACACCGAATATCACACATACAATCAATTCAATTACATAGTGAGTGATTTCATGGGCACCAAAGATACATCAATCAAACATGGGCAAAGGCAACTATACCAAATTCCGATTCTATACATATATTCAAACATGGGCAACCATAACTCCCAATCTAGCCAACCGATGACCCCTGTAGTCACCTCTTTGCCACAATCAACACATGCTAGGCTACCCATAGATACCCTACTCAAAGCATCTGCCACAACATTAGCCTTACCGGATGATAATGTACACTCATATCATAATCCTTAAGGAGAAATAACCCCACCTTCTTGTTACCCATGATTCACACTTGTCATAATTAGCAAACAACCTCTCATTCCCCAAGACTTACAACACTACATCCCAATGATTCACAAGCTCTAAATAA
>JAPFFP010068232.1:0-24978 GCA_026153255.1 Solanum medicagineum
TATATCCAAAGGTGGTCACTTAATCCACATCAGTGCATGATTTCATTTGAGTTGTTATTTCATATACAGTATTTGCTTCCTTACATACTCAGTACATTATCTCGTACTGAGTCCCTTACGGGGGACCTGTATTTCATGCTACAGGTACCGATGCTAGTAAATCTCCCCAGTAGGAGCACAGGACATCTAGCTGCTGTTACTAAGCTTCAAGTTGTTTCGGAGCTTTGTGTGTGTCTAAAGTTTATTGTTTGTATTGTACAGTTTTTTGAGGTGGGGCCTATCCCGACCCTTATTCGATACTTCCTATGATCTAGAGGGTTTGTAGACTATGTAAACTAAAGTGTGGTCATGTCTCATACTTTAAACAATGTGGCCCCAACGGCCTAGTCACATGTATTTTCTTTTAGATTGTATCACTATTTACTTGCATAAAGGCATGTTAAATATGGAAATCCGTTATAAAATGTATAGAAAGTGCATAGATATAGGTTGGTTCTCCCGAGCCTTATCGGCAATGGGTGCCGGTCCGCCCTAATGGGACTTAGGGCGTGACAATATGCCCTGCAGAAAAACAAAACAAAAACAAAAATAAAATAAAAGGGAACTACGGATTAACACTCGAATTACTTAATGAAGCAACCTAAGTCTAGCCTTATTCCTGGCAACGACGCCAAAATCTTTGATGTCACCCAAGTTACACCTCTATTTTAGAGGATATAGCAGTCGCTAGAAGGATATAAAACCTAACGAAGGTTAGGATCGAACCCACAGGGAATACATAGACTCATGAGAATTCACAAACAAGCAATTCAAATAGTTAACCAACTCATCATCATCATCATCATCATCATCATCATCATCATCATCATCATACCCAGTAAAATCCCACAAGTGGGGTCTGGGGAGGTTATAATGTACGCAGACCTTCCCACTACCTCAGAAAGGTAGAGAGGCTGTTTCCTGAAACCCTCATCTCAAAACCCATAAGTAGAGAAGAAACTAGATATGTCACAGGACAAGAAAAGAGAAAAGAAGAAAGAAAGGGCGAAAGAAAGAACGAAAGAAAGAAAAGGGAACGGGAAGGGAGGGGAAGGCTACTAATAAAGAATATCATCTAGCAGTATGTAATAATATTACTAATAATAAAAAACACAAAACACGATCGAAAAGGAAAACATGTACCACCTAAACCTACCAACTAGCCAGCACCCTAATCCGTGACCTCCACTTCTTTCTGTCTAAAGTCACGTCCTCAGTGAGCTCAAGTTCCACCTTATCCTGTCTAATCACCTCCCCCCCAGTACTTCTTCGGTCTACCTCTACTCCTTCGCGTATCCCCCAAAGCCAACCTCTCGCACCTCCTAACCAGAGCATCGGTATTCCTCCTCTGCACATGACCAAACCATCTCAGTCTCGCTTCCCTAATCTTATCGGCCACCGGGGCCACCTCTAGCTTCTCTCGAATAGTCTCATTCCTAACCTTGTCGCTCCTGGTATGACCACACATCCATCTCAGCATCTTCATTTCTGCGACCTGCAAATTCTGAATATGTGCCTTCTTAATTGGCCAACACTCCGCCCCGTACAACAATGCAGGTCTAACCACTACTCTGTAAAATTTACCTTTGAGTCTATGAGGGATCTTCTTATCACACAGTACTCCAGAGGTAAGCCTTCATTTGGACCAAGCTACCCCAATACGGTGTGTGACATCTTCGTCAATATCACCATTACTCTGTATGATGGACCCCAGATACTTAAAGTTATCCCTCTTGGGGATAGGTCGAGTGGCAATCCTCACCTCCGAGTTTGCCTCAACCCTCCCACTACTGAAATTACATTGCAAGTACTCAGATTTGGTCCTGCTCAATTTGAAACCTTGAGACTCCAAAGTGCGTCTCCAAGCCTCCAATCTATCGTTAACTTTAGTCCGGGACTCATCAATCAGAACTATGCCGTTTGCAAATAACATACACCAAGGTACCTCTTCTTGGATAGATCGCGTCATCTCGTCCATCACCAAGGCAAATAGGAATGGGATCAACACAGATCCTTAATGGAGTCCCATCTCAATAGGGAAGTAGTCGGAGTCTCCTCCCGCCGTTCTCACTCGAGTTTTGGCTCCATCGTACATGTCCTTAATCACCTTGATATATGCAAGAGGGATCCCTTTGACCTCTAGACACCTCCATAGGACGTCCCTTAGGACTTTGTCATATGCCTTCTCGAGATCAATGAACACCATATGAAGGTCCTTCTTTCTATCCCTATACTTTTCCACTAACCTCCTAACCAGATGAATTGCTTCCGTTGTCGATCGCCCCGGCATGAATCAAAACTGATTCTCCGAGAGGGAAACTACTTTACGCACCCTCATCTCTACTACTCTCTCCCATACCTTCATGGTGTGGCTTAACAACTTGATACCCCTGTAGTTGTTACAGTTTTGAACAACTCCCTTATTTTTGTACAGTGGAACCATTGTAATCCTCCTCCATTCATCTGGCATCTTGGCAGTCTTCATAATAGCATTGAACAATCTAGTCAACTACTCAATGCCATCCTTCGCCATTTCTTCCAAAACTCGATCGGAATCTCATCAGGCCCGACCGCCCTCCCCCTCTTCATCCTACTAAAAGCCCGTTTTACCTCCTCCACTCTGACTCGCCTACAAAACCCATAATTATGATGGTTATCGGAGAGTGCCAACTCACCCAACTCAATCTCTCTATCTCCTTTCTCATTTAAGAGCTTATGGAAGTAAGCTTGCCACCTTAATTTGATGGAAGTGTCATCCACCAACACCTTGCCCTCCTCATCCTTGATGCACTTCACTTGGTCCAAGTCACGAGCTTTCCTTTCTCTAACTTTAGCGATCCTATACAATCTCTTATCCCCGCCTTTGTCGCTTAGCTCCTCATACAGACGCTCAAACGCTGCTAACTTAGCATTTGTCACCGCCATCTTTGCTACTGACTTGGCCTTCTTATAGATAACCTTAAGTTGTCGCTTTTCCTCCTCATCCCTACACTCTATCCACTCTGTGTATGCGACCTTCTTATCTTTCACTTTGCCCTGAACTTCATCATTCCACCACCAGTCGCCCTGACGTCCACCAAAAGACCCTCTCGAAACCCCTAGAACCTCAGTAGCTACTTTTCTTATGCAACTAGCAGTTGTATCCCACATATTATTCACATTCCCTGCACTACTCCATGCATCTAAGTTTCTCAGCTTTTCCTCCATCACGCGAGAAAGGGCTGGAGTAAGACTTCCCCATCTAATCTTAGGTAGGGTAAACCTACCCCTCCTCTTCTTTTCTCTCTTGATCTCCACATCCATCACTAATAGCCTATGTTGGGTGGAAACACTTTTGCTCGGAATAACCTTGCAAATCTTACATAAACTTCGATCTCACTTTCGAAGAAGGAGGTAATCTATCTGGGACTTAGCTACTGCACTCCGGAAGGTAATCAAATGGTTTTTCCTCTTTGGGAAACACGAGTTAGCAATCACCAACTCAAAGGCTTTGGCAAAATCCAAGAGAGATGTCCCCATCTCATTCCTCTACCCAACCTCAAAGCCTCCGTGAACATCTACAAACCCATTATCAGATGCCCCGATATGCCCATTAAAATCACCTCCAATGAAAATCTTTTCAGTCACCGGAAAGCCTCGCACAATCTCATCCAGATCCTCCCAAAAGATACTTTTGGTCTCCCCTTCTCGGCCTACATGGGGCGCATAAGCGCTAACCACGTTTACCACCTGTCTACCGACCACGAGTTTAATATACATCATCCTATCATTAACCCTCCTAACCTCCACCACATAATCCCTAAGATGTTCGTTTACAAAGATACCTACACCGTATTTATCCCTAGAACCACCCGAGTACCACAACTTGAACCCATCCACGTCCCTAGCTTTGGTGCCTACTCATCTAGTCTCTTGGACACACGCTATATTAATATGTCTCCTTTTAAAACACTTTACTAATTCTATGGACTTCCCTGTTAGAGATCCTATATTCCATGATGCTATCCTTAAATTGACTAACCCCGTGTCCCTCTTACCACCCTTACTCCTACCCCCTGGCCCCCACTGATGACATGACTCTAAACCATCATGAGATCCAAGTGCCACTAAACTAAGCACTAAAAACTCTCCAAGCTACAAAGATCCCAACACAAACTATAGTCTCGCACTATACCACACTATATAGAAAAAGCAGCAAAAATACAGCAATATTATATACCAAGACACAGCAGTATACAACAATAAGTAACAGAATACAGCATAAACAAAAATGTACAGCAGTAATAAACAATTTATAAGTCAGTACTAAGGAGAGATTTGAGGGATAACACCTGGTCACCGGATCTGGCGTGTACTCCGACGACTCCGTGTTACCTGTGGACGGCAAAGTATTTTCGCCGTGAACAGCGACGGAACTGAAGTTCTACGAAATTTCGGTGCCGATCTATGGAGGTATGACAAAAATCGCCCCTGCGACGATCCATCGAAAACACTTTCTGACGACGTACCATCTACTGTTTGACGACGGCAAAACTGACGACAAACGACGACCTGACGATGACCTATACGAGGAGACGACGACTGACCTGACGACGATGATGAACTGACGACAACGACTTGACGACGACGACCTGACGACAACGATGGCGACCTGACGGCAGCACCCTAGACAACGACTACTGACGGACGACGACCCTAACTCAAAAGGAAATAATGGTCGAGTGAAGAGAGAGAAGAGAGAATCCCAAGAAATGAATTAAATATTCCCTAAAAATGGGGGGTTTTGTAATAATAAATAAGAAAGTAAACTAAATTAACTATCGTAGAAGAAAACAATTATAGAGAGCAACTAGGGTATTGTGTTCTCCATGATTCCCCAACTTAGTATCACCAAATAACCCAATTCTTGGTTAGAATATAGCATGCATGACGATAATTTAAGTTCACCAAGCCCTTTGGTCAAAGGTGAGAGGCAAACTTAACCATGTGACTTGGTCCATATCCATAGTGTGCATTACTAACCATTACCTATAAGTCTCAGTACAACCTCCCTTTGGCTCAGTTCGGTTGATAAGACGAGAACACCTCATCGAATCTTGTTAATCTCTTTTCCTATTCATTGCTACCTTGGTCTAGTTAGTAACACTAGGCGAGTTCTAATGTTGACCACCATTAAAAAATATGAAAAACGGAGAGAATTGATTAATACATGCATATACCCATTCTAAGAATTGTAAATTATTCGTGTTTACTTGTTAGATCTTCATGGTTCCCACAACCCTAGTTGTTGATTTAGCTACTCATGCTATGGGTAGATGAAGAAATTATGAACTGAGAAAACATAATCAAACACTTATCCAATTGAATTTTGAATTAAACAAATCCAAAATTGATTGAGAATCACAAGATTGAGGATCAAATTAATCCACAAGTGTATTATGTCAATTTTCTCTCTGAGTATTGTATTCCAACCCTGATTACAATGAATCTGGTGGCTCCCTCTAAAAAATGACCTAAAAATACTATTTATAGTAATTAAAATTAAGTCCTTAATAAAGTTGGAAAACTGGTCGGCAAACTCCATGAAAGCTATTTACGACTCGTAGTGTTTTCTATGGGTCATAATTGGGTTCTTGTTCTCTTTCTCCTGGGATTTTGGACTTCTCTTCTACGAGTCATAATTTGGGGTCTTGTAATCTGCTCTTAAGTTTTAAGCATCAAAAGTGTTGTATTTTGATATCACATCAGTTAGTGATGCTTTTTCGAACTGTCAAATTCTTTTGAGCCAAATACGTGCATTAACATCAAATCAGAATGTAAATAAGAGTTTAGAAAAAGTTCATTCAAAATTATAAGTGTAATTAATGAAATTATCTGCAATTCATTAAACTACATAATAGCAAAGTGTACTCCTTAATTTACACAACCACCACTGTACAATACTATATTTTTTAATTTATACTGATGACCTTGTAACAGGATTCTTTTTCTTCCATGGAGATAACGTCATGGGACCTCTTCTTTGGAATCCAACTTTTCCAAAAATTTGGCAAAACTCTTGTGGGTCATCATGTGATCTTGTTGTTATAAATTTACCTTCTTTTTTGAATCCTGGAACATGGACGTTTTCTTGTTCTTTTAGTTTGATCTTGTTACATAGGGCTTAATACAAAATCATAAACTAATTACATTTTTAAATAAAATAAATATAAATTAAATAACACACTAATACATAAGCAAATCATCAATGTTCTTTTCCACTTCAACTCTTGTTCATGCTTATTTCTCGTCTTCAACAAGCCCCGAATAACAACATTGGCTTGATTCAGAAATTGCGGGTCATACCACTCAAAAAATTTGCAATAAGTTCGAGCATTCAACTGTAAGAAATTGAATGACGGAACATCAGTGACAAAGTTTAATACATAAAATAGACCCAAGAAAAATCAGTAATTCATACCTTATAATCTTTACAACCCCAAAATCTTTTTCCGGGATTGTCATCCAACCATAAAATTCTTAATGTTGCCAGAAGCCCACATTGACGAAAACTAGTCATAAGCACAATAGGAGAAGAAAGACAAATCAAGCAATTAAATGTGAGAATGAAAAAAATATTGAATCTTGCTTTGAGGTTATTTTTAATGGAAGAGAGGTTAAATATGAAGAAGAAGAGGAACTAGCCGTAGTGATAAAAAGATTAAAGGGAAAAGTTTTTAAAAAAAGGAAAATAAGGTTGATGTGGCCCATTTTTCAGCCATTCACGCACCCTAAATGATTTGTAGTGACTTGCTATGCTATGTGTCATCGGAGGGGTTGTATCTAAGCCTAGTTTGTCAAGTTGGAGGGTATTTTTAGGCCTGTCAATAGTTTAGGGACGAAACCAATAATTCGTGTCAAGTTTGGGGGCATTTTTAGTACTTTTTTTTTTCTTTTTTCAATTGATCCATTTAGGGCATGTTTGAAAAGTCACCTAGTAATTGGAATTGGTATAATTATCTAAGTGGTAATTAACATCCTAATAATTATATAAACTATTCCCTCCATCCCATTTTATGTGGCACTCTTTAACTTGACACGTTATTTAAGAAAAAAAAGGAAGACCTTTAAAACTTGTGGTGTAAAATCATCCTTTGATATTTGTATAGCTAAAAATAATTTCATTAAGGGTAAAAAGTGAATTTTAAAGGTAAATTATTTCCACTTAGAGTAATATAACATTCTTTTTTGGACGGACTAAAAAGGAAAGGGTATCAAGAAAGGGAAGCCTAGGAGAAGATAAGAATGATAAGGGATATATTGAAAACAGCCAAAGGTAGACAAAAGTCCTACTCCGATGTGAGGAGAAGAGATCTTGAGTTTAAGGTTACTGATTGGGTTTACTTGAAAATCTCACCTATGAAGGGTGCAGTTTGATTTAGCAAGAAAGGGAAGCTAAGTCCACGGTTTGTGGGTCCTTATAGAGTTTCAAGAAGAGTGAGTAAGGTTGCATATGAGTTGGAGTTGCCTATGGAGATGAATATGGCTCATCCGATCTTCCATGTATCCATGTTGAGAAAATGTGTGGGTGACCCAAGTGCTATAGTACCCTTGGATGTTGTGGGTGTTGTAGAAGATAACTTGACCTATGATAAGGTCCCGATGGAGATTTTGGATAGCCAAATTAAGAGGTTAAGAAACAAAGTTGTAGCTTCCGTCAAGGTCCTTTGGAGGAACCAACAAGTTGAAAGTACCACATAGGAAGTCGAGGCAGATATGAGAAAGTGATATTTATATCTCTTCCACTCTACTTAGGCCAAAGGTATTAATTTAAGTCCCCTATATGATTTCAAGTCTTAAGTTTCAGCCCTAATGTCATTTTGTTTGCATTCATGTTCATGGTAACAAGCTTATAGTGATTTTTGACACTCATGTTGAGACTTTTTGAAAATGATGTTTAAATGCGTTTGTTGCATTAATGTCAGGCTGAAATCTTCATGATTACATCTCTTATCCATGTTTCTTTGAAATTCGAGGACGAATGCTCCCAAAGAGGAGATATTGAAACACCCCAAATTGTGCTTCAAAAATACCTATAATCGTAATTTTCATATATCTCAAAATCCGAGCGTGATATCGAAAATCCGACTTCATATTCTTGATCAGGAGGAAAAATTGAGTGGAAGATGGGTATAACCTAGATTTTAGAGGACCTGTAACGAAAAATAAATTTCACTAATTTACGATTTTCAAAGAGCATTCGTGCCCTGGCCGCGACGCGCCAGGGGCGCAGATTAGTGTTAATTTGGCCTTTGCGTTGGGTCCGCATCGCGGACCAGATGCAGACCAGTGTTGATATTTCCTTAATTTATATAGGTGTCGTAGCCCTAAGGCCACTTATGCATGAAAACACTCATTCTTAGCCATTTTTCAACTATATATCACTCAAAACCCTCACAAAAAACTCTCCAAAACTTAACCAAATATTTCATTCAAATTTCAAGGATTTCAATCTTAACTTTGGAACTCAAGGATTCTCTAGAAGCTCTAAGTTCTCTTCAAGCTCATCTCAAGAAAACCCAAGTTTGAGGTTTGTGGGTTTCATCCATTGGGTCTTCACCCAAGGAGCCCAATCTTCCTTTTTATGAAAATTGCATGCTTTCAAGTTGTGTCATCTATAGGTATCTCTTATTATGGATTATGATTATAAATTATGTTGGGGTTTTGTGAAATTTTTATTGATTATGCATGTCTATCTATTTCAAGCTTATACCATAGATTGGTTCTATCAGTTGAGACTAAGCATGTTTTGAGCTATGAAACAATGATCTATTATGATATTTGATGAGGGATTTCAATGTATCCTACATGAGGGTTTTACTATATGTTGGTAGGTTGATTTACATTGGAGTTTCTCATATTACTTCACTCTTGAGTTGCATGATTTTTAACAAGCTTTAGGAACCCATCAAGTGTTTGATAAAATGTCATAACAAGGATTCTCATGCTATTAATCATCTATGACATGATTTATAAGTCAAGTGATTTTATTACGATTAAGGGCTTGCATGTATGTATTGAATTCATGAAAAGTATCTTTGATGTTGCAACTAGACCACACCTTGTTGAGGGGGTGACATGCATCAATCACCTTGTTGGGGGTGACATACGTCAATCACCTTGTCGGAGGGTGACATGCCCAATCACCTTGTTGAGGATTTGCATACCTCAATCACCTTATTAGAGGGTACCATGCCCAATCACCTTGTTGAGTGGTGACATACCTCTACAGCCTTGCTGCGGGGAGGGGGTGACATGCCCCAATCACCTTGTTGAGGGGCAACATACCTCAATCACCTTGTTGAGGGGGTGATATGCCTTGGATTCCATATAGTAGTTCACTTGGTCTATGTCAGTTATGGTCTCTTCCCATACATGTGATATGTACTATGCAACTTGTATGATTTACAAACATGTCTTACTTCAAGCATTGATCATGCATGCCATATTGATATTATACTTATCCATTGCTTATGATTATGCATTTTGACTATATTGGCTTATGTATTGTTGCAGCATCCTACATACTTAGTACATTCAAACATACTAACGCATACTCTATGCCTACATGATATTATCTTGCAGGGACCGGGGCACCTCTCAATGATCCTCCACGTGGCTAGTTTGGTACTTCGAATAATAAGCTTTGGTAAGTCCTCAAGTTCGAGGACACTATCTATGCTACTCTTGCTATTTGATATTTCTTTTGTTGAACACTTGTTACTATGAGGGTGAGCTCGGAAACTGTCTTGGCCCCCGCTCCATTCCATGTTAGAGGTGTTGTTGGATAATTGATATACTTATGCTATGAGCTTGACTCTTTTTGCTTTAATAAATATCAAGACTTCCCTTAGTCCCATTTCCCTTATTTATATCTCTTGTCTTTTTTGTTTTGCTTCCGCGACTGTGTAATTTTCACAAACTTCAAGTTTTCTCCTATTTTGGCCTAGGAATGGGTTTAGGCCACTTTTGTACTATGGTGGAACAAGTGTGCTACATGAACTTGTCACGCATTTTTCGATTGGCTCATCAGCCACCCTCTCCATCTTCCATTGGGTGAACCATATACCTGCAAACCTTTGACTTGATAGGCCACTAGTTTCTCCTTCTCCTCCTAGCTTAATCCCATTATGTCTAAGACCTCACACACCTCATCAATAAATTCTTGAGGTTCTTCCTCCACTTTAGAGCCATGAAACTTCATTCTAGTGAAGTCCCTCACCCTTGAGGCTGGAATAGTAGCATGAGGAGCTTGTCCCCTTGGTTAACTTGGTAGGATATGGCTTGTTCCAATAATGAGGGACTAGAGGGGCTTGGTCTTCCTCGGGAATAGGGACTCTTGGTGGCATTATCTAAAAGCACAAAAGCCAACAATTAGAAATAGGAAGTCCTAAATCAAGATCTAAAGCATGATGTTGATCATGGAGAAGTGAATCATTTCCTAAACGTCTCATAGCCTCCTATTCAGAGTTGTGGTGCACTTCAAAACCATGAACAAGACTCTACTCGACCTGGTATGTTAGATTTTTGAGGACTATTTATAAACCTAGTGCTCTAATACTAAGCTTATCACAACCCAAACTTAGGTCCTAGGTGCGACATGGCAAATGAGGAACCCGAAAGTACCCCAAACAAACCTCATAGCATACTTAAACACATCCTTGGTTTAGAAGCTTGGATCAATCATCAACAATTCATACTAAGGGGATTTAGGACGCACTCTATGGGACAAGGGATAAGGGATTTCTATCATCTCCAACAAAATATGTAATTCTAGGGGAAAGGGATCATGGGACACACTTTATAGAGTATAGGGAATGAGGATATTCACCACCTTACAATTATTATCACAAGCATCAACAAAACATGGTGAGGACTAAGGGAAAGTCTCAATAGATATATAGGCATCTCATGAGTCATACATAACATATATCCAACAATACCTCTAGTCATGAGTGAAATGAGGGCCAATACATGTTTCAGGCTCACCCTCTAAAGTAACTAATAAAAGTGGCAACATCTTAACATAGATAGATAGAAAATGGATGTTTCCCTCGAAATGGAGGACTCACCACAAGCAGAATTTTCAAGAATCATACATGCCATGAGGAGGTGGATCGAGAAGAGCTTTGCTCCCTACATGATTAAATTGTGTAAGCAAAAAGTGTGTGTTAGTATTTTGAATGTACTAAGTATGTGATGTGCAATGCAACAAGGAAATCATAAGTCGTAATAGACAAGATGCATAATCATATACAATGGTAATAAGCTCAATATGAAATGAATGCTCAATCCACGCTTTAAAACATACATGGAGAGAAACATAACTTCATGACATATATATGTGGGAGGAGACCTTAATCGACACTTAAGACTATGTGAACTACTATATGGAATCCTGATGTTTCCTCTACATTGAACAAGGAGTGGTCTACTTGCCAAGGTAAACCATACCTCACCTTATAAGAACTTACCCATTTCAGAGAGTGCATACCATGTACCTTACAGGAACTTACCTATTTTGGTATTTGCTTTATTTGAACCTTATGGGAACTAACCCATTTCTGTGAACAATTTTACATGGGAACCATAAAGAACTAACAAGGTAAAATTAGATAATTCGTAATTCTTGAAAAGTGTGATGCAAGTATTAATTAATTCTCTTCATTTTGATTGCTTTTTAACAGTGGGCAACTTTAGAACTCGCCTAGTTGTTACTGACTGGATCAAGGCATTAATAAATGGGAAAAGAGATTAGTTAACAGGATTTGATCGATTTCTTCTCATCAAATCAATGAAACTAGACCAACGGGAGGTTGTACTAGGACAATAGGTAAAGGTCAGTAATGTCACACTACGAGTATGGATCAAATCATCTAGTAAACTTTACCTCTCGCCTAGATCAAAAGGTTTGGTAAACTTAACTTATCATTCTGCATCCAACACAGTAGAAAAGATTATGGTTATCTGGCAATACCAAGTTAGGGAATAATAGGGAACACAAAACCCCAGTTACTCTTCTCACTAGGTTCGCAACATCTGTTCTAGTTTAGGATTACTTTTTGAAAATTACACCTCCCCCCTTTCGAGAGATAAGTAGGTTAATTAACTCAAGTTGCTTGAAATTACTCTACGCTTGCCATATTCCTAGTGGGTTCGACCCTAACCTTGATTAGGTATATATCTTGACAATGACCATTTTAACCTTCAATAAAGAGGTGTAGCTTGGGTGACATCACTGTCCTGAAAAGCCATCACGTCTGGTTGCACTAGAAGAGCTATCATGACCTGACTGAATATGCCTAGACTTGTCAATACTGTCAAATGTGGGGACGGCTGCAGGATGGCCCTATCTCTGAAACTCTCCATCTCGTGGCAAGTGCCCACTAAACTAGCCATACTGGCAAAATCTCTTCCTACTATCCTGTTGGTCATGACTAATATGCTCAATCATACGGGCGTGGTCCACCAATTTCTAGAAAGTACCACTGGCCAGAACTAATGAAGTTGTGGCCTCCTAAAGGTACACCGCCAATCCTTTGGTGAAGAGCTAAATCCTCTCAAACTATGTAGGGATACTGGACAAGGCATATCTGGACGACGCATGAAATTTGGCCTCATAGTCTGATACTGATACTGACAGTGAACCCCATTGAAGTCTGTCAAACTCACCTTGGTGGCTGTCTCGGAGGTTATGTTGCGCAAACATCTCTAGGAATTAGTAAACTACTCTCAAGTCATAATTGGTGATCCAACCGACCCTACGAGCCAAAACTGACCTCCACCACTCCTTAGCTTGGCCAGTGAACTGATAAGAGGAATAAGCAACTCCATGTGACTCGAGGATGGCCAAATTACACAATTGGTCTAGTCCAGGCACTCCGATAAGAAAGCATAGGCACTATCATTGAGCATACCATCAAATCTAGGGGAAGTCAACCGAACAAATAGCTCATAACTCTTCTGCTCGACAGTGGACATAGAAGGACTAGTAGAAGATGGTGGCACCATAAATTTGGACGGTGCAATAGATAATGCAGTAGACAACCCATGAAATTGTGAACTAGAACTCAGTCGAGAAGTGTGAGGTGGAATAATAGAGGTCATGGGAGGATCCGCTGGGACTGAAGAAGGATCAATATGAATCATAGCTAGATCAACTGGCACTGTAAATGGGCCAGTCGGCACTGTAGGAGCTGGTGCATCAAGAATAACAGGGGCTGGAGGAGCTCTAGAGGAGCTCCATCAAGTCTGGCCAACACTCGAAGAAGAAGCTCCTAAACCAAGGGTATAACACAGGGGTTGATGGTAGTGGAACAGGGTTCGCAGGTCCCTTTGACTCATACTCAAGCTCTAGAGAAGCTTATCCAGCCTTCCCTCTAGGCGGAGCTGCCCCTCTAGCTCGTCCTTGACCCCTAACCCTACTACGAGCCCTACCTCAGCCATTAGTGAGGGCTGCATCAGCTAGCTCAGACTCTTCCATTGACCGTCGGGCTCTAGTAATCGGCATCTATGGAGAAAGAGCAGAATAGTACATTTCAAAGCAGTTGACTTGAAGAAAAGCACAAATTGAAGCAAGACTAAAAGCTTTTCCTATCAAGTGCCCCGTAGCCTCCCGAAGATGGGTATGGAGATCTACATACCAATCTATGTGACTACTAGAAACTCGGCTCTTAACTCACGAGCCCAACAGACCTAGAGCTCTGAAACCAAACTTGTCATGACCCGAAACCAGATTGTGACTAAATAGAGTAAAGTGAAGCAAAAGCAACACAACATTTAAAATCAAATTCCAAAACATGGAGTCATGAGTACAAGGGCATCTAAAAGTAGTGCGAATGAGTAAATACAATGTTTTCTCAAAAGGAAATACATAGTCTAGTGTAGAGGTCAACAACAAAAAAACTCCAAGAAACAATGGCGACTCGAAGTCTGAGCCTCACCGTTGGATATGATAGTGAAGGACTCTGCTATAATAGGATCAACTACCTTGTAGGGGTCCTTGTGCTCGATTTGCAAGGTGAAAACAAAGTAGGGGTGAGTACATCGAAATATACCCAGTCAACCGACTGGGTAGGAGAAATTGAATAAGTATGAAATAACGAAGAATCTTATCACCTGCAATGAAGGGGTTAGTACACAATATGTAAATATATGAGCAAAATAAGATCACCATAATAATCAACAATGTGACGCATATGTAACGAATGAATGCAGTGCATGGGTGGAATCACGACCATCTCCAGGACCGGTGTATAAATCTATCGAGCTAAGGCTACTAGGTAGAACCCATAGAGATCTCGTCTGACCATATATCTCTCAATTATCACAATATCTCAATCTCTCCCTTGCTACCTCCGCATAGTCACGAGATTTTCAAAAGGTGGTACAATATCTCAAAAGTGATACATCTCACCCTTGCTACCTCTGCATGGTCAAAGGGTCCTATAAAAGGTGGTACAATATCTCAAAAGTGTTACATCTCACGTTTTCTACCTACGCGTAGTCAAAGGGTTTTATAAGAGGTAATACAGTATCTCATCCTTGCCACCTCCCTATGGTCAAGGGGTGGTACAGATGCAACATGTAGTGAATGTATGTCAATACAACAAATCAATGTATAGGACAACAATATAATAAGAAAATCAATAAATAATAACCATAGGGTCAAAAGGAAATGCCAACAGGCACAGTTGGTACCACAAACGACCAACATGCCTCAAATTACCACACTTTCATCAATAGCCAAAAATACCAATGATATCAGACATCACAAGTCCCAAAATATGTACATGATTCCCAAAAGTATCTCACATACCATCGAATTACCACAATACTTTCCAAAAGATATCACAAGTCTCATATAATCACAATAATATTCAAGAATATCCCAAACCTCAAGAATACATCTCGATTTATCAATAGGGTCACAATTTTACTCCAATGCCATCCAATTACTCATGAAACTTCCTACATCTTACAATCATTACATCATCATATCCAATAACTCATATCTAGTCCCAATAAGGTTAGTCGAACGTACCTCGATGCCAAAATCGCACTCGAACAAAGCTCTTGATCAACCCAAGCCTCAAATCGATCACAAAATCAACCAACCGCTATTAAAAATAGATCTTATGTGTCAAGAGATGAATTTTGATACTCATATATGCACGAATTCGGCTTAGGAGCAAAAAAGTCAAAACTTAGAACTAAAATTCAAAATTTTCAAATTTGGAAATTGGTAAAATAATTATAATTCCACAAATGAAAAGGAGTTCATGGGTTAAAATTCTACTAAAATCGAGTTCAAATTGAGGGAGAAATCAACATTAAAATTTCAATTCAAAGTCATGAAAAGCCAAATTTTACATATCGAAAATCATGAAATTCAAGGCAAAATCAAAATAAAAGATATGGAAACTAATCAATTTGCTGAAAGAACCACTTACCCAGAAGTTTTACACAAAAATCCTTGTCAAAATTGCCTCAAGAAAGCTTGAAACATTGAAAATTGTGTAAAAGTGGTGTTCCACGAATTTAAAACTAGGACATTTGAAAATGCACTCCGTGAATGCAGGCAAACATGGAAAAAAAAAAGGGAAGTATGCCTCCGTGAACGAGGATAAGAAAATAGGTTGCACTAGAATCAGATTTTCAACTCATGAAAATTCACAGAACGAGCCCCCCATGGTCCATTCGGAGTCCACATTTCACAAACTAGACATGTATCCATACTAGAAACGACGAACCAAACTCAACAAAATTATCAAAATTTGATTTTGAGGTCTCCTCAACACAGTTATCGATGCAACTCAATAAAACTAGTTTAAAACTAAATATACCAAAACTACCCTTGAAAACTCCAAGAATTATGACAGGACCATATCTAACGTTAGTTTCACCGTTCGAAATTACAAGAACTGTCAGAATTTCGATTCAAGCTTCCAAACTCTGAATTTTGACCAAAGTCAAACTTTGGCTTGAAAACAACTGAAAACGCAATTTTGGGACCAAAATCTCTGTTTCAACTCTGAATTCAATTATATAACTTCTTCTAGACCAAATTTGATGTTCCAGATCTAATGGAATTAACGAATTTTGGACCAACACTTGAAACTCGGAATGGTATAAAAACTCACTATTTCAACATCTTAAGCTCCCAAAAATGTCGAAACTCATACTTTCCTCTTTCAAACACTAGATTCTAGTTCCAACAATATAGATAATTCAAATTAGCTCCAAAACAACTTGTAAAAGAACAAAATAGTAATCACAGATAGGCTAATAAATGACCAGCAAGGTCATTACATACCATTAAAAGAAAGTATAAGGCAAATTGATCCATCCTGTAATAACAATTGAGTAGACCCGAGAAAGTCAGACACTCAAGACTAAGCTCACACTTGAAAATATAGAATGTCACAGGCATTTAAGTTCATCCTAAATTATTCATCTGTGTAACTCATGCCATGATAAGAGATCAAATACACAAGACTAGTCTCACACTTGAAAATACAGTAAATTTCACTCTATTATATCTAAACTCATCTAATTGTTTTTATTTGTATAATCTATATCATAAGAGAGTGTTTAAAATAGAACTCAGAATCGATTATATGAAAAATCTCAATCTATTAAGTCTAAATTCATTCTAGGTTTTTTATTTGTATAACCCATATCGGAAGGGAAAATATAAGGATTGAATTCAAACTTGAAAATATGGCAAAGATAGTTCATTTTAACTGTTTAATCTGTATAACCCATATTAGGATCATAGAAGGTCAGAGATACAAGAATCAACCCATAATTGAAAATATAACATATCTTAGTCTATTATGTTTGAATTCATTTCACTTTTTCATATGTATAACTCATATCAGGGTAAGTAAAATTCAGACATACAAGACGAGCTCATTATTAAAGATATAACACATCTCAATCTATCATATTTGAATTCATGCTAGTTCAATCATATGTATATAACTCATATTAGAATTAGAGAAGGTCAAACATACAAAACTAATCTCAAACTTGAATATATAGCAAATCTCAATCTATTATGTCAGATTCTTATATATATAACCCATATCAAGATTATAAAAAGTCTATTATGTCAGATTCTTATATATATAACCCATATCAAGATTTTAAAAAGTCATACATTGAAGATCAACGTAGACTTGATAATTTAATTTGGTAAATCTTCGTCTATCATGTGCAACTTTACCACACTTCTTCGTGCATAATTCATATCACAATCAGAACTCAATCTACATCATTGAATCCATCACAATTTTTCATGAACTATACTAGGTTAAAAAATCCTTAGAAGAGATACACGATTGAAGTTGCTTTTGATAAAATGGCAAATGCTAATCTATCATGTTTGAAGTCATGCATAATTTATCAAGATCAATTACAAATGAATATTCTAAACCAAACAAGGTGAGCAGAAAATCACTCTGTAGCCAAAAAAATTGATGATCAGACAATTCAATTAACAAATATAAAATAAAAAGTGCTTATGTCGATGATTAGATGATTCAATCCAAAAAAAAATTATTGCTTCAAATTGTAATTTTGAAGGATTAAACGAAATTACATTGAAGAAAACACTCATAACAATCTACAAAGATGATTGAGAGTATGACATTTAATAATTAATTTTTTCCAAAACCCTAGGAAAACAACAAAAACCTAAACCTGCCATTTATGTCAGTCGGATGTCGGTGGCCATGACCATCTCATCTACCGATCAACCCCCTACTAGGTTTGATTACCAAAACCTAACTTTGATGATCTCTTAAAACCCCCACAAGCTAGTATTAAACCTAGACCCATGAAACAAATCATATATTTACATGGAGAGCCTAGAGTGATTTGGGAAGAGGGAGAAGTTGAGCAGATGATTATGAATGAAAATTTACAATATGCAATGACAGGTAAGTTTTCATATAGATGGCATGATATTCAATAGTTGAAGAGAATAATACCTAAACAATATGAATTGAAGGGTGAATGTAATATTAATTTACTAAGCAATAGAATTATACTGATTTAGGCATCGAATCTGGAGGATAGTGCATATGTTATCCAAGCCAGCCTTTTACATTAACCATAAGCACTAGGCATATACGATGAAGATGCTAACATGGAATCCATGGTTTAATCTAGAGCTGAAAACTTCTAGAGCCATTTTGTGGATCTCTTTCCCCTCACTTCGCCGATTTTTTTGGGAAAAAATTGTATTCTCCCTAGCGGCAGTAATTGGTAAGCAATTGCAAATGGATATGGCTACAAAAAAATTAAATTATACCCAATTATGCTAGGGTGAAAGCGAAGGTGGATCTATCGTAGGATTTCTCTAAAAGAATTAATGTGTGACTTAGTAAGAGGACAGGTGACGTAATGAAAAAATGGGTTAAGATAAATTATGACTACATCCGAAAATACTATCAACCATCTAAATTCAGGGACATGATGAAAATGATTGTTACGTAATTTATCCAAAATTGCACCCAAAGAAAAAGAACGAAGTAGGCAAGATGGTAGGAGCAGAAGGGAAAAAGGGTAACAATGAGGACAAATATGACACAAGGAATATTGTAGAAGGACAAGGCAGATTAGCAAAAACACAAAAAAGGAGGCAACGAGGGGTGGAATAACATGAAAAGAAAACAACTCCAAATCTGGAATCGTAAAGAGATTCTAAAAAGGCCAAAGGAAATGGTAACAACAAACCAATTTGAGGCACTTTAGCAAACAGAAGAGGGACTAAAGGAAGTAGAGGTGAGTACAAAGGCAAAAGAAGTTATCAATAATACAAAGGATCGAGTCTCTTAAACATTTGGGAAAGGGGAGAAGGTAAACAGGGGAGTGAATGGGAACATACAAAAGAATTCAGAGGCCTCAAAGAATGCTGGGGAGGAAGGGAGCAGGTAGAGGATGGGGGTGCAGAAAAAGAAAAAGATTATCAAAGTGAGAATGGAAAGAAGGAAGACTTCCAAAATCAGAAGCAGCAGAATTGCATGCAAAAGGAGAATATACCAGATGCAGGATCATCAAACAAAGAAATAATAGCAGATGACAAGGCAGACAATCTACTCTCAGTTCATCAAATAGAAGATGAATCTGGAGGACTGATCCTATAAGACCATAAGGATAAGCCACCAGATATCCCAGAATTGTCTGAAGGAGAAGTACAAAAAAATTGAGGAAAATTGGCGAGGTTGAGGATATGGATGCAAACATTATAACCATTGCAAAGGAGTGTAACCAGTTACCACAAAAAATCAATTTCCTGAGGAGTAGAGTGAAGAAAAACAGACAATTATCCCATTGTAGGTGGAAAAAAGGAGTAGAGATAAAATATCTATAAGTGATTAATGATAGGGAAAGCATTATTCTGGAACATCAGATCAGTGAAATCACGAGTCTTTTGAGAGATTAGTAGATCTACATAAAAAGGATCATTATAAATTTATAGCTTTATTTGAGCCTTTTCAAGATAATAAGAATTGGAGCAATATAGAAGAAGATTAGGGATGTACAAATCGTAATCTAGTTGCTCTTCAAAAATATAGGTGTTTTGGAATGAGGAATGGGTTGTAAATGAAATAAGGGACACATGACAGCAGATAACTTTTAGCTACAGTTGTTGCCAGGTGGAGTTTTAAGGCAACTGCAGTTTATGCAAGGTGCACTATTGTTGATGAGCTTTGGGAGGAAATTATGGATAGAGCTGAAGGGAATCAGGCTCTTCGGATCTAGGAGGAGATTTCAACGTTATATTGGTAAAGAAAGAGAAACAGGGGTGCTACCTTTTACAACTACTGAAGCTCATGATTTTGCTAATTGCATCAGTCACACTTCTCTCATTGAATTGAAGTTCCTTGGGAGTAATTTTACTTGGTGGAATGAGAGAGTAGAATCAGACTGCATCTTTAAGAGGTTGCATAGAGTGCTTGTCAATCATGTGTTTCTTAATAAATTGTCATCAAGTGAGGTTCATCATATAATCAGACAGGGTTCAGATCATGCTCCCTTGCATGTGGTGTGTAATTTATAGGAGAAGCTGATGCAGAGACCTATTAAGTTCTTAAACTTATGGTTGAAACATCATTCTTGCAAGCAATTAATCAAGGAGAATTAGAAAATTGACTTTGTTGGAGATCCGTTTGTGGAATTTCATGCCAAGTTAAAAAGAATCAAGGTGGAATTGGCTACCTAGTCTAGGGAGACATTTGGGATATTTTTAAGAAAGTTGTTACATTGGAGGATGAGATTAAAGTGAAAGAAATTCAATTAGAGATGAATCCCTCGGTTGAGAATAGAGAAGCCTTGAATAAGGCTAATGCTGAACTCAGGAAATATCTCCATACAGATGAAGAGTTCTAGAAGCAAAAAGCAGAGATGAGATGGTTCGGAGAAGCGGACAAGAATACCAAATTCTTTCACTCCTATGTTAATGGAAGGAGGAGGAAGCTGCATATTTCTGAAATACAAAATACATACTGAGCAGGGTGATATCATTAACTCAGGAGAAAACATTGAGGCTGAAGCTATTAATTTTTATAAGGAGCAACTTAGAGAGGAAGAACAAGAAAGGGATTACAGCATGATAGATTGCATTCCAAAGTTGATTTCGGATGAAGAGAATGAAGAAATCACTGGACTGTCAACCAAGGAGGAAACCAAAAAAGTGGTGTTTCAATTGAATGAGGACAGCACAGAAGGGCCAGATGGTACTTCAGGATTATTCTATCAACAATGTTGGCATATTATTGGGGATGTTGTAACCAAAATGGTAAAGGCCTCCTTCTGTGGGTATAATCTTCCAAGGTATATCACTCACACTACTTGGTACTTATTCCTAAAAAGGAGAATGTTAAACATATGGGAGATTTAAGGCTTATTAGCTTGAGTAACTTTGTCAATAAAATCTTCTCCAGACTATTGTTATAGAGATTGTCTACTACTATCCCAAAGATTATATCCCCTAATCAGACAGGATTTGTTAAAGGGAGAAATATATATATATATATATATATATATATATATGAAAATGGTATACTGGGCCATGAGATTATAAGGTATATACATCTTAGGAATAAGAATCATAATATGGTGGTAAAATTGGACATGGCCAAAGCATATGATAGTGTCCCTTTGGTTTACGTCACAGAAGTATCGAGGAAATTTGACTTTTATGACATTATTATTGATATGGTATGGAGGTTGGTCAGTAGTAATTGATATGCAGTATTAGTGGATGACCAATCATACGAATTTTTTCAGTCTAGTAGAGGAGTCAAGCAAGGTGACCCTTTGTCACTAGTGCTACTTATTATTGCAGCAGAGGTTATTCCAGTAGTCTTAATAACCTATTCCTAGATAGCAGCTATGTAGGGTATGGCATGCTTAAATGTAGCCATAGATTAATTGTCCGTCTTATGCTGATGATACTATTCTATTTGGATTAGGTGATTCATACTTTGTGGGTAAAATGATGAAAGTGTTATGTGATTATGAGAAGATTTCTGGAAAATGATCAACAAGAATAAAAGTTTTTCTTATATTCATGAAAAAAAAACCCTTGGGTTGTTGGATTAAGGGTCAGGAGGTTGACTGGAATAAGATTGGGCAATTTTGCATTTGTTTACCTAGGCTGCCCTGTGAATTATAGTAGAAGAAACTCCTCTTACTTTGAGGATTTGTTGAAGAAGATTTCAAAGAGAGTTAGAACCTAGCACAATAAGTTTCTGTCTTATGGAGAAAAGTATATCTTGGTGAACCATGTCTTACAATTTGTGGCCATATATCTGTTATTAGCATTAAATACTCTTTAAAAGATTATAGAGCAAATTCACAAGTTATTTGCTTCCTTTTTTTGGAGTAAGGTGGGTGGAGCTAAAGGAAAGCATTGGGTAAAGTGAAAGGAATTGTGTAGGCCATAGAATGAAGGAGGATTTGGTTTAAGGTCTTTACATGATATCTCAAAGGTCCTTTTTTTCAAACTGTGGTGGACATTCAGAACATCTTCAACATAGAGTATCTACATATGCAATAATTACTGGAAGAATGATCATTCAGACATAGCTAAAGGTGTAGGTGGATCCCCTGTGTGGAAGAAAATGGTGGAGATCAGGCAAGACATAAAGCATGACATATGGTGGCAACTGAAATCTGAAAATTCTAATTTTTGATTTGATAACTGGACAAGGCAAGGGACATTATATTTTGTGGAGGAAAAAGGATTGGAGCAGGATTGGGAAGTCAAAGACTTTACTAAAGAAGGAAGATGGGATATTAATGCCTTAAAAATGGTGGTGTCAGAAGATTATGCCTGAGCATATAAGTGACAATTTTCAGTCAGACCTACATGACAAATTGACTGATAAGCCTTGGTGGATGGCAAGTAATAGTGGTATGTTTACCACTAAATCAGCTTACTACAATTTCAAAAAAAAAAGAGAGAGAGAGAGAGGTGAAGAACTAGATAGAAGAAATATGGATAAAGGGCTTCATTTTAAAGTAAGCTTTTTTCCAATGGAGGATTTGGAATAGAAGGATAGCAACAGAAGATAACCTAAAGAGGATGAAGATCAATTTGACATCAAGATGCTACTGCTGTGAAATTTTTGAGCAGGAAACAATGGACCACATTTTTCTAACATCTCCCATAGCCCAAAAGCTATGGAAGCATTTTGCTTCATGTGCGAGTATCATAATTGAAGGACTCAACCTGCAGCAGGTCATTATAAATTCGTGAAGGGCAGCAGTATCTACAAAGCTAAATATTGTATACAAGATAATACCAATAGTAGTCATATGGGAGCTCTGGAAGAGGAGGAATGCAAGAAGACATGACAAAGATGTCAAATATCAGAACCTGGTGCTTCAATGTCATCAACTAGTCTACACTTTCTTAGAAAGAATTTCCCATGGATTGAAATACCCAGAGATTTGGAAGGAATATTAGGGGTTTTTCAAAACTACAGACCTCAACTGCATTAAAATGGAAGTTTCCAAATGAGAGATGGATTAAATGCAACTCTGATGGTGCCTGTAGGGGAGACCCTGGAGAAAGTTCTTATGGATTCTGCCTGAGCAATGAGAAGGGGGATATCGTCTATGCTGAAGCACAACCCCTCGGTGTAATGAATAATCTGAAAGCTGAGGAGAAGGCTGTTCTAAATAGTCTAAATATTGCAGCGACACTGGGCTAACACAAATCATCCTCGATACTGATTCCTTGGTGGTGTAAAAGATACTAAGAAAGGAATGGAAGATTTCATGGCAAGTTGTAATAGAAATTGAGTAGATACAGATGATTATGCAACATTTTTGAGTTATCATCAAGCATATATTTTAAGAAGCTAATTAGCTAGCAGATAAAATGGCGAATTTAGCCCTAGATCGAGAAGAGAGAATTCAATGTCATACATTTCAACAATACCAGTCACATGTAGGAGGATAGTAATATGGAGAAGACACAGCAGCAATTAGGATAAAAATGAGAAAAATAACTCTACATGATGATTAATAACTATAAGGAGCCATTACATATCATAAGACCCCAGAAACAATACAAGAGAAGGCAAAGTTTTCCAGAAAGGACCATCTTAAGCTATGAGTTCAGATATCTACGACGTGTTGATCTAAATAAGCTTACAATAAAAGCCCCAGGAAAAATGAGGTTTGTGATGTTATATTTGGACAAGGAAGCTAAGCACCCACTGCTTGAAGGTTGGAGAAGACATGTAACTCTTGCAAATAATACCTCCTTCTCGCGCTGAAAAAAAATTGGGTAAAGAAAGAAACGGAGGAAAAGGAAATGAATAGACAAAGGAAGACTGATTGACAACAAGTAGTAGAAGTTTTTGATGTGTTCATGGACAGCAAAAAACATCAACATCATACTCGGCTCCAATGGATCATTAAACTGCAGAAGGAAAAAAAATGGAGTGAAAAGTTTCAGCCAACGCATGGTAGAGTTAATGAAGATACCTTGGTTGAAGATGATGCTGATCGGGGAGATGGTTCATCGCCCAAAGTTGAAGAAGAAGAAAAGTCGGAGGGAACGAGGCTTCCCGAGACATCCAGATGAGAAAGTGAACAGACAAGGTGTAATCAGGAAACAAGATAGGGTTATTGGATTATTTTTACTTTGATGCTATATAATTATAAGGCACAATACATTCACTTGCAGCAAAATTTTGAGTTGAAACTCAAATTTTTAAAGTGCACAAATAGACACTTCAACTTGCCTATTTTTTATCAAGTAGGCATAAGGCGCTGACATGACAAATCTCGTATCATACACGAAAAAGGGACGCGTGAATGCTACTCTTTCTTACGATTTTAACAGTAAAAAAGACCTGAATTGTCATTTTTACCCCTATTACACCCTTTATATATAAACCACTATTTTTAAAATTAAAATACAATTTTTTTCTTCTTTCTAATACTAATTTTCAAGTTTTTTTTCCTAGTTTTTGACATGAAAAAAAATATTTCATAATTTCCAATATTTTTTAAAAAAATAAATATTTAAATTCTTTTTTGGGAGGGGGGAGGGGAAGGGTAAAGGTAGGGGTGGGGGAGGATAAGGCTCAAGGTGGAATAAAAAATTAAAAATTTTAAAATTTGAATTTTTTTGTAAAGTTAAAGTTTTTAATATTTGATTTTTTATAAAATTAAAATTTTTAATATTTGATTTTTTATAAATATACATTTTTTATTTTTTATTTTTTGTATGGGGGTGGGAGTGGGGTTGGGCAGGGGTGTTAGACCCCGTAGTTAACTCAATCAAAGTAACTCGTTCAATTGGAAAGTTACGGCGTAATTTAAATTAAGTAAGTTCGCGGGGCTAAATTATTTTAAATTGGAGTGTAT
>JAPFFP010068251.1:0-24977 GCA_026153255.1 Solanum medicagineum
ACACTAATAGGTACGTGTGATTGAATACTTAGTGTGTTGTCAAAAGTTTGTGTAAGTAAAGGTTTAAACTTGGTTAACCTATCCAATTGTGCTAACATTCAAGGATGAATGTTCCTAAGGGGGGAGGATGTAACACTCCACATCTTACAATACTAGTTCTATGCAAATAAAACATGATATGGCCTTTTAAATTAGCGCCAATTTCTAAAAGTGCTTGAATCTCAAATTAGAGGGTGATATGTATGTCTAATGCTGAAGAGGGTCGAGCATAAATAAGTTTTAAGTCAAATTGGGAGATCATAACCCTAAAAGAAGTGAGAGAAGTAAGGTGCTTGTAGGACTTAGGAAGCTAGTAGGTGATTCACCTACTTGCTTAGCTTAAATTTGCTAGCTAAACGGAGACGAGGCCCGACGTCGAATTTTTCCAAGTCCGATAATGAATAAAGTCTGTATTAAGAGTATAACATTAGCCGCTTTTTTACCATCATAAATAGAAAATACTTAAAGCCCAAGATGAATCATAAAAGGGTTCAAATACATCACAGTCCACTTGACTAATTGGGTCCAAACTAAGTGAAGAGGAATTAGAAAAATGGCAGCCAAGGCCCATCAACTTTGAAACCCAATTAGGCCCAAGTGAAAGGGTCAAGTTGCTACATCACCACCTTGATAATATGAGGCTTAAAACACACAAGAAATTTGGCCAAAGGCTCCTTTAAAAAAGCTTACAAGTAGCACCTTTAAGTCATTCTTAACTTGGAAAACAATCAGCTTTCACAAGCTTTCTCTCTATACTTTCTTAACCTAGCAAAGCAGCCACAAGGAGACTTATAGGGTTCTTGGAGAGGCCTTACACCTTGAAGGTAATGGTAAGTAAGTTTATTTATGTTTTTAGTATGGTTTTCTTATGAAAAACAAGAGACTATGTTGGTTATGTTTATGCTGAAATTGTTGGACAGCATGTGTTCAAAAAGTTGTTGTACATTTTTCTTGTTTATTTTGAAGCTTTTCTCTTTTTAGTTGGATTGTTTATGAAGGGAGGATACTATTATTAATTATTATAGGTTCTATAATGATGTATAAAGGTTGTTGCACCATTTTTACAGTCCGCGAAAGTGAGTTATTGTGTGATATCGTAATTGCGCTCGTAATAGATACTTGTGGACTGATTGAGTGAGGACAACGGTCTCATGTCCTCCACCTATTTTGAGTACTATTTTTAAACTATCGTAGGACTGTTTTTATGTGTATACATAGTGGGTACTATTTGGTTAAAGTTGGAACAGGTTTGGAACTGTCGATGTCGAAATGTAGTAAAGGGATGTAACATTATGCCGCCTATTTGTATGTTGCATAGAATTGTTATGTGTTGTGCTTTATGGGCTATTGTAAGACTATTATGGAACTAAAACAGGATGCACATCATATGTATATGATAATGTGCATTAGAAAATATGATTAGGGAAGGAACGGTTGAAAGAATACGCTCGGGTTTATAATTATCCGCTTGCTGCCCGTATGTTGTTTTTTTTAGATTGGGCTGCCAAGATGTATCTATTGGCTGCTAATACTATTTTTATCACCTACTATGTTGTAGATAAATATTTGGAGGAATATAAGGTTATCTCGAGGTAATAGAAAGGTCGTATAGCGAGGTATGTTAGGCTACTTGATTTTGTATTACTTAGCATGAAATCTAGATTCTTCCTTGGTACATAAAGGCACTTACCAATTCCAAAACAACTATCAACCATGTCTTAACTCTCTCACATGTTCATATGCTCCTATAAATAGTCACCTTCAAATCTGCATACATACTTGGATGCCAAGATACACGAGTTCGTTCTACTAAATAAAGTTCATGTGTTGTTCTACCTCCTATGAATTTCATTATTTGTGTAACTTACTCCTTTCATTATGGTGTTGTATTTTGTGATTATTTACGTTTCATATGTTGTACCTACAGTACTACAACTCCAATATTACGACCACAAAAAGAATCATCTCAAAAGTAATTGAAAGATAAAGTAAAGTTTATTGTTTATTGATGGGTGGTAACCCGAGGGGTGGAAGAATCACTTAGCTAAGGTCGATTCTATCACGGGGGTAGCCCAAGGGGTTAAAGGAAAAGCCTAGCCAGGGCCGATCCCGATATAGATTTACCACTGATCAGCTGATTATTTGTATTACATGTTGTGCACAGATTATACAGTAAAGGTAAAGTAATAAAAAGAACATAAAGTGCATGATCCCACAGTATAACTAAAGGTGATCTCTTATCCTACACCAGGGCATAGTTTCATTTGAGTTGTTACTTCATATACAATATTTCTTGCCTTACATATGCAGTACATTATCTCGTGCTAACGTCCCTTACGGGGGACCTACATCTCATGCTGCAGGTACAGGTGCTGGTAGATCTCCCCAATAGGAGTACAGGATATCCAGCTGTTGTTACCAAGCTCCAGGTTGCTTCGGAGTCTTGCGTGTCTAGAGCTTATATTTTTGTGTTGTACAGTTAGTCGAGGCAGGGCCTGTCCCAACACTTATCAGATACTTTTCCTTATGTAGAGGCTTTGTAGACTATATAAATTAAGGTATGGTCATGTCCTACTCTAGACACCGTGGCCCAAACGGCCTGGCCATACGCATTTCCTTTTGGGTTGTTATTACTGTTTACTTTCTTAAAGGCATGTTGAATATAGAAATTCCTTATAATATGTATAGAAAGCATATAGATACAGGTTGGTTCTCCCGGGGCTTATTGGCAACGGGTACCAGTCTGCCTTAATGGGACTTTGGGCGTGACAATTTTGAACTATTTGAATTGTTGGAACTGGAATCCTGAGTCTTAAAAGTTGAAAATATCAATTTTGGCATTTTTGGAGGCTTAAGTTATTGAAAAAGTTAGTTTTTGTGTCATTCTGATTTTTAGAGGTAGGATCAGGGATCTATCAATTCCATTAGCTCCAAAATGTCAAAAGTAAAGTACAGGAAGTTGCAAAACTGAATATGGAGTTAAGATAAGGTTTTTGGGCCCAAAAGGTGATATTTTAGTCATTTTCAGAACCAATGTTTGGCTTTGGTTGACATTCGGAGTTTGAAAGCTCGGATTGGAATTCTGACTATTCCAATGGTTTTGGATGGTGAAACTAACCCTAAAAATAATCTCCTCATAATTTTTGGAGTTGTCGAGTGTAGTTTTTGTATTTGGAGTTATAAACTAGTTTATTTGACTTGCATTGTTAAATATGTCATAGTGTCACGACCCGGACCTAGGGTCTAGAAGTGACATGGCAAATGCGAACCCGAGGATCCCCAAACAAGCCTCAAGGCACCAAAATCCACATCATCGGTTTGAAAGCGCATTCAAAAGTAACACATAATTCTAAGAGATGGGAAAGTAGGACTCACGCTATAGGGGCATCTTAGGGAAAGGGATTAGCATAAACTCACATAGCACATAGCACATAATGACTAAGGGATGGTAAGTATGACTCACGCTATGGAGGCAATTCAAAACTTAGGATATTTCTACAACACAGCATAAGATCATCTTATAACAACATAATCCATAAGTAGGCATGATCAAGAATCCCATACAACACTTCGAATAAAATGAAAAGAGTACACAAGATGTCCAACAATGCCTCTTCATAAGATAGGTCGGGGGCCAAGACATACCCCGGGCTTACCCTCAAAGTAAATAAAGTAGAAAAGAACAACATAGGTAGAAGAGGTGGCGGCTTGTCCTTGAAAGATAGGACTCACCACAACAAGTATAACTTGAAACCCAAGCTAGACATTGTACGGTGGATGAATGGGCTCCTCGATCCCTACATGGTGAAATCATGTAGGCAAAAGTATGTGTTAGTACGTTTGAGTGTGATGAGTATGTGGGATGCAATGCATGTAACTTATCAAACCTGCATTCAATGTTAGATAACAAGGGAACATAATATTAAAAAGACCATGTATCAAAAGAGTAGTATATATTATGCTATGAAACAAATGATGCATGAAATGCAATGCTCATATATAGTGGGATGTGACCTCAACTTACATAAGTAAGACCAAGCGAGCTATTACTTAGAATCCAGATGAAATCCCCTTATCGGTAAAGAGGTGGTCTACTTGCCAAAGGTAAACCATACTCCACCTTACGAGAACAACACCCATTTTGTATGAAGTAACCTTCCTTACAGGAACAACACCTATTTCGGATAGGATTTTCATATATAACATATCACATCATATCATATCATGTCTTCTCCTTACGAGAACAACACTCATTTTGGAGGCATCTTTCCTTATGGGAACGACACCCATTTTGGAAAGGAACCTATACTAGGCACATAGTTCTAGGAATGAGGGAAACCCTCCTTCCATTGGTGCTAGGTTGTCACCCCAAAAGACTAATAATAATATACATAGTTATACATGCTTTTGAAAGAGGCAATAGTCATTTTCCAAATCATTTCAATGCATTCTTAGTCTTAAAACAAAACACTTATTCATAATAATCCATACTTAGGCTAAAATGCCAAAATCATAATTCATAGTCATAATATTCATATATAGGAATAGCCCATTCATATACTAGATGGTGCAAGCATCCAAAATGCTCAAAGAGCCATAATCAGAGACATATGTGTGATCACATTCTTGTCATAACCAATACCTTGTCAAAATCCTATAATAGAACATAATTGGGCTTAACCCATTTCATAATTTCCATAATAATCCAATGTGATGAATGCCAATGTTATGAATGATGTGAGAATAGCATGAGTAATTAAGATTCAATCTAAAATCAACAATATAATATGAAATTCAAGTGAAAACATAATTAAATCTACATTTAAAATCATAATATAATCATCCATGCACAAATAATTCTTAGAAAGGGACATGCATGTTCATAATTTTAAAAACTCATTGTAATTCATCATTTCATAACTTAAATCAACTTAAAAGAAGTAAATAAACACAACCCATACGTTATTTGGATTTAATGAATCATAATATTTAAAACATCAATTTAAAGTAAACTAAGAATTCATGAAAATTGCTTGAAAATAGTTTGGGTCTCCTTGATTGAAAGGAATCAAGGATCAAAATCCACATACCTTCACCAAGATAAAGAAAACCCTAAAAAATTTGAAGAAAGTTGAGTTCCCTTACTCCCAAGTTGAAAATTCACAAGAGTTCCTTTGAAAGTAATCTTTGAGAGAGTTTAAAATGTGAGGAGTGAGTTTTTGAATGTTTGAATTAAGGTTAGGCTTTAGATGGTCATTGGATAGCATAGGAATTCCCAAAAGACCAATAGAATTAACCGAATTTACGAGAACGCCATTAATGAAACGGAGGAAACAATTTCCGTAGCCACTATACTAGAGGCTACATGGCTCATGTGGCACTCCATGATTTTATGTGGAGTACCCGTGAACAAATACATAGACAAGTTTCTGGAAATTGGAGTCATGACCAACACTTAGAATTTTTTAGCATACATGCACTACACGGTTGGCCATACGGCTCGTGAGCCTCACCACGGTTCGTAGTGCTGGGTGTGGCACCAACCTTAGCCAAATAACTTCCCACACCAAACTTGAAGACTCCACTGCTGCTCATATGGCTCGTCACCCTCACCAAGGTTCTTGGTGAGCCATGGTGCCATACTTGGCCAAAAATAGTTTCTCCACACCATTATCGAACCACACTTAGGAGTTTCTCCACCCTTGAAGGCCATATGGCTAGTACCACTGGTCGTACCCCAATACATAGGCAAATAATGGCCATTTCAGTCCCAAGGCCATCCCCATGGTTCGTTTAAAGCCACACTACCCGTATAGGTGCCCATGTGGCAACACAGCACAGGAGGCTTAGCGAGAATGGGCATAACTCCCTCATCCGAAATCCAAATGGGGTGAAACCAAGTGCCTTGGAAAGCTAATTCAGAGAGATTTAATTTATAAGGTTGTGGGCCACCCAGTTCATTTTGTGTTAAGAGATATTCTAATTTAACTTGACCCTTCAATCGGTACTTGTGACAAACTTAGCCAACCGAATTCCTTTTAACTTGGCCTAAGGTAAGGGACCCATGATAACCCTAAAATATATAAGTGAGTCTGAATTGAAAGCTTGTAAGTGAACTTAGCTTGAGTTTGAAGGTTCCACTCTAATCTCACAAAAATTTAGGGGTATTACACCGGGTCATTACAAACAGAGATCTCGGAATTGATTCTAATCTTTCTGTTGATTTTGGATCATTATTTCTAGTATGGATACATATGTGGTTTGTGAAATTCTAATTTCTAATGAGTTTCGAAAGCCTATTTCGAGTTTTTGTTAAATTTGTGTATTACTGGTGCAACCCTTTTATACTCTCTGCATTCACGGATGTGAACCTGGTTCCTTTCCACGTTTTCACTCAGGGGTCCATGTTCGCGGAGGTGGACCTGGTTCTCCATCTAGGTTTGTGGAGGTGGACCTAGTTCTCCACTCACGTTCGCAGAGTACATTTAATACCTTGGCAGAGTTAAAACAACAGAACACCATTTTTACTCCATTTTTGGACTTTCAAAGCTCTTGGAGCTATTTTAAAGAGAGAGTTTTCAAGAAATATTTTTGATGAGTGATTTTAACACTATTTTAATTATTTCTCATAAGTTTTATCTTGATTTTGTGTTGAATTTCATGATTTTGAATGACCAAAATTGGGAATTTTTAGACTATGATTTCAAAACTTTAAATGGTGATTCACCTTTGATTTGAACTTAATTTTAGTGGAATATTCACCCACGGACTCCATTTTTCATGTAGAACCTAATTTTAAAGTCAATTTGCAAATTCAAAAACTTCAAACTTTTGCCCTAATTTTGACCATTTTGCCCCTTATCCGAAGTTATGCAAATACGGGTATCAAAATGTTTCTCTTGATTGTTGATAGTTTTTTTATCGAATTAGAGGATCGATTTGAGGACTTGAGTTGATTGAAAGCTTGTCCTAGTGTGATTTCGGCATCGTGGTAGGATTGGCTAACCCTTCGGGACTAGAGTTGAGTTATTCACATTTATGTGGTAATTGTAAGATTTAGGTTGATGTGTGACCCAAGGGATTGATATGATTGATTCTTGAAAGTGTGATTTTGATTAAACCAAAAATTGAGTAAATGATGATCCTTTTGTTAAATTGAGATGAAACCTTTGGTTTTGACGTATGTTGGATATTAACGTGATAATATGATACTTTTGACACCCTTTGGAGAAACAAACGTGATAAATTGATAGTAATTACAGCACCGTGGTTATGATAAGTATAATGTGGGACTTGAATAGTCCAGTTTCATTGATGTTTTTATAATTGGTGAGATGGAGATAATAAGAAATTAATGGTTGACCTTGAAGTACTAGAGGACACACTTGGCATAGCCCGTGATGTCATGATTATTTTTTATATCATTATCATGTTTTATTGGATATGATTAATTGAATTAAGCCATTGACATATATACATCTCATACTACGTATGTACCACTAAGACGCTGCGATATTGAGATAGTCACACTATTTGAGATCTAGTTATCGGGGCTAGAGTCTGCCGAGGCACATCATGTTAGATGTACATCCTGTTACTCTGTTTTGGCATGCATTGCATATACATTACATTGGCCCTTTGATATCTGTTTTATTTGAGATCTACTTAGTGGTGCCAGAGTTCACCGAGACATACTATATTCGATATACATCTGATTATTGATGTTATGCATCTATGTACCGTTTAATGGTGCCAGAGTCCGCCGAGGCATGTTAGCGTAGTTATGCATCTATATATTCTATTATTGCCATGTATTCCTTTTTATATCTCTATACCACTGCCAGCATCCACCAGGGTATCATCAGCGCCAGAATCCGTCGTGGTATTATAACCCTCTTCATTAGCGCCAGTTGTAACGATACATCTTGAGATGAGATGTCCCACATCGGCAAAACACAGGAGAGATGTAGGGTAAATAAGTAAAGGAATGGTCTATATACTATGAGGCGGCTATAGGGGTGAGCCCAAAGGGACAAATCCATGATGGGCTAGGCCTAAGAGCGGACAATACTTCACAGTGTTCGACCAAGTCGTTACATGAGGTTTCAAGAGAGAAAAAGGGCTAGGGTTTGAAGGCAATCTTGTGAATTCTTCCAAGATAGTTCAACGTTCAAAACTTCCATCTAGGTAAGGTTAACTAAAACATGGATTCTATTCTTCCATGTGCCGCACAACCCGGATGGATGGAGTTGTGAGTAAATTGAGTCTCCCATGAATGATTCTTGAAGGTTTTTCTTAAATTCTAACACATTTCTACATAATCATGGAATAATTACTATTTTTATGAATAAAATGCTTAAATTAAATTATTTTACCATACTACATGAACCCTAGCATGATTTTTTATTATTTCACATATTTTACTTACATGGGCATGCATGAGCATAATTTAAGCCTAAAGAGCCTATGGAATCCCTAAATGCTTTAATTCTACATTTGTTCTCCTAAATGCTATGAGTTAGAATGATGCATGGTTGAGTCCTGATGAGTCAAGAACTGAACCTTAAAATGATGTAATCAAAGGGTTAAGAGTTGATGTAATGAGTTGAGTTGATAAATGTCCAATGAGACTAGATGAATGAGTTAATGATAGGATTGAAGTCTTATGAGCATATTGAGTCTTGGGAGGAGTATTGAGCACCGAATTGAGTAAGAGTAAGTCCAACGTGAACTCAATAACTATGTAGCCGGCGTAGGAGGGGATTGAACTGTATGTTTCCTGTGGTCCTAAAATGAGGACTTGATGTTACTAAATTTTGATCCATTGATGGGATGTCCTATGCCCCGAGAAGGTATTGCATGGAAATGGCAATGACATCGCTTCGTTGTATCGTCACCAGCTCATAGGTGACAGTTATCGATTAGAGAAACTCCCAGATAGGCCTTGATAGTACTCTAAGTGGATGGAACATCGATGATAGATGAGTAGTCATTGTCTAAATTACATTCTTACTTTAGACTCTTGACATGATGATTGAGCTTCCTATTTCTTGAGTTAAGCTATTTGAGTTGATGTTATTCTTCTTTCTGCCATTTACATACTCGTACATTCCACGTACAGGCGTCCATTTGGGCCTGCATTATTTCATGATACAGAGAAAGGTACAAGAAGTCATCAACAGGTGCACCATTGAGGACGTACTTGCTTTCAGCTGATTGGTGAGCTCTCCCCTACTTTCGGAGGACATTACATTTTTTTTCTAGCATTGAATTTTAGACTTATTTTATACTATTTTTTAGGTAGCCATGGGTCTGTCATTGGCATCACAGTCAGATGTCTAGAGGCTTCATAGACTAGATTGTTGATGTGATTCGATATTATTATTGACTAATTTCTTTCACACTAGTCTTACTTAATTGATGAATAGACTGTTTGGCCTTTGGCCTTTTATTTTCATTTTATCATTACTTTTCATTTAAGTATTTTATTCATGGATGTCTTTCGCTTAGAATGTGATTGAATGAATGTGATGAGGTTGAGTGATTTGCTTAGGGACTAGCAATAGTCTCTAAGTGTCGGCCATGCCAAGGGTACCCTCCCGGGGCATAACAAACTTGGTATCAGAGCCACTCTTGTTTTAGCATTGTCGATATGGGTCAGAATTCAACTGAGTTTAAGTGAATCCCGAGGAGGCGAGGCAAATCTCAGTGCTAGTCTAGGCGAAGCCCATGCAGTGGGGCAAACCTCAGCGAGGACGTTGAGTTCATAGAGGGGGTGTATGTAACAATCTATCTTGAGATGAGAAGTCCCACATCGACAAAACACAGGGGAGATGGTAGGCATATAAGTAAAGGACTAGTCTATATAATGTGAGACGCCTTTTGGGGTAAGCCCAAAGGGACAAATTCGTAATGGGCTAGGCCAAAAAGCGGACAATACTTCACAGTGTTAGGCCAGGTCGTTGCACAAGTGTCCACTGAGGTGTCATTAACGCCAGCGAACGTCGTGACACTTGAGAGACCTAGGATATGGTTAGATGAGATCCCTATGGGTTCTACCTTGTAGCTTCAGCTCAATAGATATATACACATCGGTGCCAGAGCCCGCCGAGGTGTCATCAATTCCAGAGTCCATCGACATATGGGTTGACGAGATCCCCATGGATTCTACCTTGTAGCTTCAGCTCAGTAGATGTATACATCAACACCAGCTTTGTCACATTTCCTTCTCCTGAATTACTTCCAAATATTGCATATGCATTGCATATTTGACTGTCACTGATATTTTATTCTACTAGTATTTATATAGTTTACATTGTGCACTGACCCTTTCCTTGCTGGTGATAGTATTCTTCATTATTACATACATTCTCAATTTCCCTTACCCAGTCAGTTGAACCTACTTGGCACATTTAGTGTACTCACCCCTACTTTGTTTCGTCCCTATATATCATGTACAGGGTTCGAGACCGGATAGTTGATCATTTCATCCGAGTATTATTGATACCATCCAGATCTCAATGTTGAAGCTCTGACTTCGAGTCGCCATGGATCTTTGGGTCCTCTTTTTTTCCTATCTCTCAGGCTATGTATCAGATATTATGAGATAGTATTGTATTTGCTTTTGAGATAGTTTTATCTACTCTTAATTAATCTTTTAGATGCTCTTATACTCATGACTCTATGTTTTGGGAGATTTCTCATATCTTTTGAGTTTATTTCCACTTTATTTTATCTTTCTTTAGTTGCAATCCATTTTAGGTCGTGACACCAGTTATGGATATATCTATTGTCTTAGTAGCTCTTTACTTGTGATTTTTAAATTTTGGGAGGGATTCTTTTGCTATACATCTGTATAATCATATATTTATAACTGGATCCTTGTCATTAGCTAGCTTCTACAAATTGTGATTTTTAGCTAGTTTTCTACCCCCAAACCCAGTACTAGTGGTTTGGGGTTACGAGCTAGCTTACCTGCTAGTGGGACGTGGTAGGTGCCATCATGACTAGAGATATTGGGTCGTCACCAGTTGGCATGAGGGCACCTGGTTCATTAATCTCATTTATATAGAGCTAACGTCTAGTAGAGTCTTGTGAATGAATACGGAGACGTCCATGACTAATCTTTCGGATGCTTTAGGATGTAATTTGAAATGTATTCCATGGTTGAATCACTTTGTGCAGTGTATGATTTATTGGCTTTGAGAAATGCTATTGGTCTCACTTTTTTGTAAGGTATGCTCGCAAACATGGTGCCCCGTCACGACCTGAAATTTCAGGTCATGATGAAACCAGTTAGACCCTATGAAACACCCCCAATAAGTGCCCAAAAATGTGCCTCGAAAATGCCAATAATCGTAATTTCCATATATCTAAAAATTCATGCATGATATCGAAAATTTGACTTCATATTCGTGATCAGGGGGCAAAATTGAGAGGGAAATGGGTATAACCCAGATTTTAGAGCAACCGTAGCAAAAATTAATTTTCCAAAAATTACGAAAAATAGTAAGGATACGCGTCCCGCGATGCGGCCAAGACGCGTATCAGTGTATTTTGTTTCCAGCTTTTCCCTTTTCGGCCTTAGGCTTTAGGGCATTGGGCCTATGCCTTCCTATGCGTAAAAACACCTATACTTAGTCATTTTTCAACTCCACATCATTCAAGACATTCCCCAAAACCCTCTCTAACACTTAGCCAAATATTTCATCCAAATTCAAGTGTCCCAAACTCATTTTGGATCTTAAGAAATTCATTTGAGCTTCAAGTCCTCATTTAAATCTTCATCAAGAAAAATCCCTAAATTTGAGGTATGTGGGTTTCAACAAATGGATCCTTTCACCCATGATGCCCAACCTTCCTTTTTTAGTAGAGCATGTTTTCAAGTTAATTTATCTATGGGTATTTCTGATTATGAATTTGATTATGAACTATGTTAAGGTTTTATAAAATGTTAACTATCTAAGCATGTTTTGAGCTATGAATCTATGATCTATGATGAGATCTGATGAGGAGTTTCAATGTATCTTGCATGAGGGTGTTACCAAGTGTTGGTGGCTTGATTTACATTAAGTTTTCTCACATGATTTCACTCTTGAATTACATGATTTTGAACTAGCATTACACACCCACCAAGTGTTTGATAAAATGTTCGGTTATGGATTCTTGAGTTATTGATAATCTATTGAATGGCTTATGAGTCAAGTGACTTTATGATGATGAAAAGAATAAATGTATGTGATGCATTCATTAAAAGTATCCATGGTGTTGGAAGTTGACCACACCTTGTTGAAGGGGTGATATGCCTCAACCACCTTGTCGGGGGGGGTTATGCCCGTACTACCATGTTGAGGGGTATATACCTCAATTGCCTTTTCAAGGGGTGGTAAGCCCGTATTACCATGTTGAGGGGTAAATACCTCAATTGCCTTGTCGAGGGGTGGTAATCCCAAACTACCAATTGAGGGGTAGATACCTCAATCGCCTTGTCGAGGGGTGGTATGCCTGTACTACCAATTGAGGGGTAGATACCTCAATCGCCTTGATTTCAAGTACTAGTTTGCTTGGTCTATGATGATGATCTCTTCCTACACATGTAATATGTCCTATCCAAGCATGTTTTACTTCAAGCATTGAGAATGCATGCCATGTTCGTGAATATACTATCCTTTGCCTATGATTATGTATTTTGACTATGTTTCCTATCTCTTCTTGCATTGCATTCTACATACTTAGTACATTCAAATGTACTAAGGCATACTCTATGCCTATATGACATTACTATGTAGGAACCAAAGCTCCTCACGGTCATCCTCTACATGGCTAGTTGTGATATCTTGAAGATAAGCTTTGGTGAGTCCTCAAGTTTGGGGACACTAGCTATAATACTCTTGATTATGTTATTTCTTTATGTTGAACTCTTGATACTATGAGGGTGAGCCCGGAAAGTGTCTTAGTCCCCGCGCAAGTCTATGTTTAGAGGTGCTTTTGCACAAGTGATGTAATTATGCTATGTTCTTGACTCCTGTTTGTCTATGGTTATCTAAAACTTTCCTTAGTACCTTTATCATTATTTTTACTCTCTTGTTGTTGATTAATTGCTTCCACGACCAAGGATGTGTAAATGATATGCTAAGAGGCTTGTTTGGGGTCCCTTCGGGTTCCCATTCACCATGTCACATCTAGGCCCTTGGCTTGGGTCGTGACATCCTACCTATAGGAAAGCCAACCCAACCAAAGGTACATATTCAGAATAACTAAACATGGCAATACTAGCAAATTACTAATAACACAACCACAAACCACACAGATCCTGGAAGTCCCCTGCACAGAGCTATGACGTGCCGCATAAATAATACACTTCTAATGCTCTAAACATAGATTTTTGTATGTTCTCAAAGTGATGGTAGTATATTTGATGTGCTTTTATGTTGGTTTTATAGGAATACAGGATTCAGGAGGTATTTGTCAAGATAGCAGGATTTAGCAGCTTTTGGTGATGTACGAGATCACCTATGGGCCATGGTTTGATCCAAAAGCCATACGTGGAGGTTTGTGGTCCTAATCTCGTGATGGGCATAATTTTTGAAGTTGAAGCTACGATTAACAGAATGGGTCATGGTTCATTCCATGACCCATAAACTTGTCCATAGAAGAAGGCCCAGAGTTTGTGAAGGCTTTTGAAAGTTAATAGGACAGAGGAGTCTATAGCCGTGGTCCAAACTATGAGTAGTAGAAGGAGTCTCATACATGGAAGATATTTTTCACAGGAGAAGTCTACAAAACTACATCCATGAGCCATCAATTAAGTTGCGGCCCATAAATTCGCTCGCGCATGGTCCTGAATCCAATTTTTCTAATCAGTTTAGGATTTGGTTTTCTTTTCTTATAAATAGGATTTTTAGTTATTTTTGGACAGGGAGAACATTAGACAACATATTGTTATTTTTCTTTAGAGTAGTTCTTAGACTTTGAGTTGATAGTTTTTGTGCTTATCTTAGGATCTTGATATTGCGATTTACGTGAATATTTTAAATTTTAGGTTCTTCAATTCATTGTTGTAAGTGTTTAATTATGCAAACATATAACATGATTTCTTCATCTACAACAAGCATGAGTAGCTAAATCCACAACTAGAGTCGTGGCAACCATGAAAACTAACAAAGTAAAAACCAAATAATTTGTAATTCTTGGAAAGTGTGCATGCATGTATTATTAATTTCTTTGTTTTGATTTGTTTTTAACAGTTGCAAATATTAGAACTAGCCTTATTCTTACTCAGTAGTCCAAGGGGGTAATGAATAGAATAAGGGATAAATACAGGATTCAATGTAAGTACTCTCGTCTAATCAACTTGAACGGCCCAAGGGATTGTTGTACTTGGACCAAGGTAAGGGTTGATAATGTGACACTCATAGCAGCCCAAGTTGCATACCTAGTTGCCGGCCCAAGGAATTAGGTAAACATAACTTACCAATTCTGCATACTCACTAGTAAAGGTTACAAATTATTGGGTTACACTGCGTAAAGAATTAATGGGGAACACAATATCCTAGTTATTTCTCTCACTCAATCAGTAATACTTGCTTTCAAATTTTTCATAGTATAGATTTTAAGTTAGGTTCTATATTTGAAATAGTGACCACCTATAACTTAATTGGGAGGTTTAATTTGAGCGTGATCAAGCAGCTCTGTACTTGTGACTTTTGGGTTCTTGGAGGGTTTCTTGCGTGTTTGTATTTGTATATTTTCTGTTAGCTTTTGTTTTTATTCTTCTATATTGTTGCTATCTGCTTAGCCTCTATTAGTCTCCCCCAAATACCCACTACTTACAGTTTTGTTTATGGGTTGGCTAGTCTACTGACACGTTATGGTAAGCACCATCATGGCCTAAGAAATCAAATTGTTACAAGTTATGAGTATTTTAAAAATATCAAAATTTACTTGCATTAATATAAAGTGGAAAATGATCCTTCTAATAGGAATACTGAAGATCGTCATTCAATAAAGAGAAAGACATGTGTTCTAAGTGAGACAGACATTTATAGAAATACATTCGTTATCAAGATGAAACAAATCAATTGTCTAATAAATAAGATCTAAACTTGACCTAATAAATAAAGAAACAATATTGATGTTGTATAAATTACAAACAAACATAACAATAAAAGGTGTAAGCATACTATTTAAAAAATTCTTGTGAACATATAGAATGTAAAAGGGTGTTCTTAGAGATCTTCAAAATGTGAAAATCATATAGCAACTACTTCCTCTTTATCAAGCTATGACTCACTTCTTTATCGTCGTCATCTTGTTCACCATTTTCTTCATCAGTGACAATATTTTTGCATGGAACAATCTCTTTTTCATTATCAGTGACAATATTTTTGCATGGAACAATCTCTTTTTCATTAATATGTCCATGGATGATATTGCCTACTTCATCTTGTGGATTGAATACATCATACCTAAAAGAAGTACATAATGTCAAATTTCTCAAAGTTTGAAAAAACTTAGATGCTTAATTTTCATAAATACATTGACCAAGTTAGAGAAATATAAGACTTATTATTCTAAACAAACTCCTTCATTAAATAGGATGATAAGCTTTTGTTTAGCAACAAAAGTTGTGTCGCAAATATCTATTTTTTTCGTTTGTGTAGATTTGAACTATATCCATCCAATACATGTATTAACATGAGTTACCTAGTCATTGCGTTTGTCATCCAAATTCATAAGGTTGTTCCATGCATCATTGAGAAACATTTTTGTCGCGCTCTTATCATAATAGTGGCGTCCATTGCTTTTTTGTTTCTTTGTTGTAGATTTCCTTTCTGGGATTGAAGGCTCTCTATTTCTTTTCCTGGATTCCATTGCGACATCCCCAACCTTTAAATTTAATAAGAATGTTTTTGTAGGAATAATGTAATTATAATGGCACCTTAACATGAGACTAAAAGTTAATATTGTTACCTAGAGGTTACAATAATGTCCTTAACATCAATACTATTAATTATGGGAAGCTCTTTGAGTTAAAGTCATGTAAAGAAGAATAAGGGGATTATACTGTAGACAATAAAATTCGCGTTGAGAAAATAATAATCAAGAACGAAAATATCGATAATTTATAGTATTTGATATCAATATACGAGTGTTACAATCTCTATGAATCCTCTGATTCGCCTTTTCAAGTATAGATTTAAGGACACTTGAGCTTGATCTTGAATCTGACATTTGTTCTTGAATTTAATCTTGAAATTTGAATTTGTTCTTGATCTTGACCTTGAAACTTAAACTTGTTCTTGATTTTAATCTTGAAACTTGAACTTGTTCTTGATCATGAATGTTTGAATTCTTGAACTTTGTAGAGAAATTTGCGGCATTTGATCCACGAGCTTTCTCTAGCCTTTTGTTAGAATTCTTGATTTTCACTTCTGAATTATGAAGACCCCTATATATAGTTGTAGAATAGACGAGTCATGATGGAATCAGGTTTTCACCCGGCCAATCAGATCTAAGTGACATGGCATATTGGGCTTTAATGAGATGGGCTTGTTATTTTGACGTATGGCATGATCCTATTAGTTTTTTTGTTTGACTTGGCATGCCATGTCATTTAACACGTGGCATCAAGTGGGCCTCTAGGATGAGAGGGTGTTGGGCCTGATAAAGTGGGTCGTCTTTTGTAGCCCAAATAATTGAATTTGGAGTTTTAATTAAATCCATAATTTATTGGACTTAATAAATAAACTCAATTATATTGATCCACTATATTCATTTTGGACAAATATATTTTGAATTTAATATATTTTGAAATATTTTATAAATTTTATGTTTTAATAAGTTTTTATATGATTACAAATGCCCCCTACTTCAAGTTTTGTAGAGATATTTTTTTTTTAAAGACTAGACATGAAGTAAAATATTTTTTTAAAGCTTAATTAGACGAAATAGGAGCAATTTTAATTCCCAGTGGCCCACATAGTGGCACGTACCTATGAGTTTCTTTTAAGATTTATCAAATCATAAGTCTAAAAGAATTTTTTTGTGTGGGACCCTTCAAATGTTATTGCTTTCTTGTCACTTCTATTGCAATCCTAATATGATTAGGAAGTTGCAAAAATACACCCGACTACTCTACCTTTTGGAATTTCATTAGGAATCAAATTGCAAAGACCAACTTTGCATTGGAGACTAACTGCGGAAGTCCCTCTATAAATATAGGCATGCGCTCATTATTTTCGAGCAAAACTGATTTAGAGCTTTGGGCTATGCTTTATTCTCGTCGTCAGCCAGCAAATCTTCTTCATACGTAGTAATTTCTTCTCCTTATTTATTTTTTTAAATTTTTTGCGTATTCTTTTATTGTCCCTCCTTGATCCTAGGTGTATTTATCCCCAAATTAGATAAAATTACCTATAAATAGAGCCTAGTTAGAGGGTAAATTCATAGAGTCTAGGAGTTTTTAGTTTGATTTCTCTTATTTTGCTAATCTAGAGTCACGTCCATCGTTTGGTTGTGTTTGTGCAGGTTTTGATCGAATTATGCTAGTACGAAGTCACACCCAGATCGAAAGGAAGAACACAACCCAGAATCTAGAGGAGAAAAATTAGTTGACTTAGCAAAAATGATCAAGTGTGCATCGCAGACCTGGGGTAAAGCTGTGCAAGCTGTAAAGGAAGAAAAAAAGGCGCAAACTAGGAAAAAGTGCACAGTTCGCATCGCGGACTTGTGCAAAAGTTTGGCAAATTGGTCTAGTCAGCAAAATAAGTGAAAATCCAGCCCAGGGTAGGTAATCCGCATCACGGACTTAATGGATGTGAAGGAAAAAATTGAGTTACGGGATTTTAAGTTATATTTGGTAAAAAAACTTTAGGTTTTTATAATTGGTTTTTGAGAAGAACTGGGAGAAACGACTAAGAACTCTTTTTAGGGCTACTTTGGTTAGTTTTTACCTTGGTTTTCTTGATTGTTAATGCTTTCTAGCCCATTCATAATGTATGTAGTTACTATGAGTGGCTATTTCTCCATATTCTAGGGTTGTAGTCATAGAAAATGTTTAGTGCTTGATTTTTGATATTTATGAATGGGTTTATTTTGACTACTCCTATATCACTTTTGTCTATACTTCATGGTCCAGCCAACTAGGAGTAAATTAGTTGTTCATTCTGGATTCGAGAGATGTTGGAATGAATAGAACACATTAATACAGGGAGCTTGTTCGACTAGGAAACTAGGTTGATTCGTGTAAGGGAGACCCATGACAACTACCCTTACACCTAGCTTGATTCATAATACGGGAAGATAACGTTAAAACACTTTTATTTATCTGTCTATCCTCGCCCAACAATATAGTTAGGCAGTCAGTAACGGTAGACCAACAAAGGAATGCAACCCTATTTAAGTAAATTTAACCCCATGAATTAATACTTAGGAACCCAGACATAGGTGCAAACTTTGAGACTAAAATGGCGTCGTTAAGATTACAATCCTGGAATTGCTCTTTAATTGATATTTAACAGCTAAAACCAGTTTAGTATAGAAGTTTAATTAGTTATTTAATTTCTTTTTACAAATCTCTTTAGAATTTTACTAAAAACACTTCAAACGTTATAGCTTGGATTGTTTGCCAATTTCATTTAAATCTCTTAGGTTTGACATCCCGGCCTTTTAATCAGGGCCGCGATATTACTTGTTAGACCACGTACACTTGCGTGCATTGGGAAGCAACAAGTTTTTGGTGCCATTACCAGGGATTTAAAGTTAAATTGGTTAGTTCTCTGAGTTTTTTTGTTTGTGATGTTTGCTACATTTGATCATAGTCGGGCTGTTTTTGCAGTTAATTAGCTACTAAACTAGAAGATCAGGATTCTTGCTTTTGTCAATCGAAGAGAAGAGCAGGGGTCTTATTCCAAACTCCGCCGAATGAACTCATTGAACAGGAGGATTAAGAAGATAATAAAGGAGAAACTAATTTTGTTGGAGAAGAAATGGAGGACGGAAATCCACCTGCACTACTAGCACCTAGACCACCAGCACCGAGGCTAGTTTGGGATGTGGCAATCCCGAGAACCACTAATGTCACTAGTTGTTTTCTTAAACTAGAGCCCGGTGGTCGATGGGAACTTAAGCAGAAAATGGTCCAGTTACTACACTCTACTGGACAGTTCATGGGGCTACCACATGAAGACCCACAGGTCCATCTTCAGAACTTCTTGGAGATTGCTGATACGTTCATCTGCACTGGGGTGAACAGAGACTATGTGAGGATGACCTTGTTTCCCTTCTCGCTGTTAGGGGAAGCACTAAGGTGGCTACAAATTGAGCCACCCAACTCTATCACTTCTTTGGATGATCTTGCTCGCAAGTTCCTCACATGATTCTTCTCATCTAGCAAGACAGCCAAACTCAGGAGTGAGATTCTGAGCTTCAAGCAAAAGCTTGGAGAAAATCTGTATCAAGCTTAGGACAGGTCTAAAACTCTTCTGATAAATTTTCCCAATCACTATCATGCTAACGAGGTGTTAGTATATAACTTCATTGAGGGATTGGGACCCAACACCAAGATTCTTCTTGATTCTGCTGCATGTGGACAGGCATTGGAGAAGACATACGATGAATTATATGCTCTTCTCAATCGGATTTCACAAGGAAATCCTGAGTAGAATGGAGGATCAAGCCAACTGGTAGTCCAAAAGCAGACCAGTTTGTTGAAGATTGATGCTATAACTGCCCTACAAGTTCAGATGTCAACCATGCAGAACATGATGACTCACTCACTTCAACAACCTAGGGGAGGTGACTACACTGCTAAGTTTTGTGGAGCTAATCCAGAAGCGGTAAATTTTGTGGGTAATGCCAACAGAGGTGGATATCAAGGTTTTGGGAAGTCATATAACCCAAATTGGAGGAACCTCCCTAACTTCTCTTAGGGTGGTAATCAGCAAAATCAAGGGCCACCTCAGCAGAGACCACAGGGTGAAAATGCCTACTACAATCAGCAGATGCAGCAGCCTGCAAAGCACACTAACCTAAACAACATGACTAACAGTGAGGTGCTGAGGCAAATTCTGGCAAACCAAAATAGAAAAGAACAGGATATTCAAAGAAACAAGCAAGGTCTCTAGAATTTGGAGAACCAGTTGGGGCAGCTAGCTAGCACTATGAACTCTACACCTCAAGGAGGCCTGCCAGATACCACTAGCCCCAACCCAAAAAAAGTTAATGCAGTCACCACGAGAAGTCAGAGGCTATTGACTAAGTTGGTCTAAAAGAAGAAAGACGAGGCTAAATAAAGCACTGCGCAAAACAATGAGGCTGGCAATCCTAGCTCAACTACTAATGAGGCAACTCCAGTGCCTAAACCTTCCCCTCCATTTCCATAAAAGCTAAGAAAGAAGAAGGAGGATGGTTGTTTCCAAAAGTACATCGAGCTCCTAAAACAGGTACAAATTAACATACCTTTGATTGATGTTTTGCCGGGGATCCCAAAGTATGAAAAATATGTGAAGGACATTGTTGCTAACAAGAACAAGTTGGCTAAATATGAGACTGTGACACTCATGGAGGCCTGTAGCTCCAGGATTCTTAATAGATCTCACTTGCCAATCTGAATGCAAGAGGTTTGTGTGATCTAGGCGCAAGTATCAACATCATGCCCAGTTCCATGTTCTTGAAGTTGGGGCTTGGGAGACCGAAGCCAACCACCATCGTCTTACAATTGGCGGATCGTTCTGTGGCAAGGCCAAATGGTATGATTGAGGATGTCTTAGCCTAAGTGGGATCCCTTATTTTCCCTGTGGACTTCGTCATCTTGGATTTTGGACCGGGCCCTAAGGTCCAATTCGTTCTTGGGCGCCCGTTCCAAGCTACAGGAGGGGCATTGAATGATGTAGCAACAGGGAGGCTCACTATGAGAGCCCATGATAAAGTTGAGGTGTTTGATGTCTACAAAGATATGAAGCTGCCGGCTGTATATGAGGATTTGGCAGCTATCACAGTAATAGATACCACAGCTGCAGTGGGCCAAGTGGAGATCACAGACCCACTAGCTAGAGTGTTACTGAATCAAGGGCTAGTGGATAATGCAGAGACCAAAGAAATAGAAAGTGTGTTGAACACTCACAATGTCAGCATGCTAAAAAAAGTAACTGAGCTATTAAAAAGGGTGTTAGGACCACCACCCAAACCCTTAGTTAAAGAAGCTCCTCCGTTTAAGTTGAAGTCCTTGCCATCATATCTCAGCTATGAATTTCTTGGTGAAAATAATACTTTACCTATAATCTTGTCTGCTTCATTGACTATAGCCTAGGTGGATAATGTTGTGGTTGTTCTAAAGAACAGGAAGAGAGCAATGGGTTAGCAGATGTCAGACATCTATGGCATTAGCCTAGCCCTGTGCATGAATAGTATTTTCATGGAAGAAGTTCACAAGTCAGTGCCCCAACCATAGAGGAGATTAAATCCAATCATAAAAGAGGTAGTAATGAAGGAAGAGATCAAGTGGTTGAATGTGGGGATCATCTTCCACATTTCAACCAGCAAGTGGGTAAGTCTAGTGAAATGTGTACCCAAGAAAGGAGGGATGACGGTCGTCACCAATGACAAGAATGAGATGATCCCAACCAGAATGGTGACAGGCTGGCGTATCTGCATAGATTACAGAAAGTAGAATAATGCCACCCGAAAAGACCACTACCCAGTGCCCTTCATTGATCAGGTGCTGGACAGACTTGCTGAGCAAGAATACTACTGCTTCTTGGATGGGTACTCAGGGTACAACCAATTCACTATTGCATCGAAGACCAAGAGAAGACGACCTTCACATGTCCACATGGAACCTATGTTTTCAAATGCGTGCCCTTTGGTTTGTGCAATGCACCAGCCATGTTCCAAAGGTGCATGATGGCCATATTCCATAACATGGTGGAGGACTTTTTAGAGGCATTCATGGATTATTTCTTTGTCTTTGGTGAATCCTTTAAGATGTTGCCTGCAAAATCTAGATAGAGTGTTAGCAAGATGTGAGGAGACTAACCTCATTCTTAACTAGGAGAAATGTCACTTTCTGGTTAAGGAGGGGATAATCCTGGGGCACAAGGTATTCAAGCATGGTTTAGAGGTGGACAGATCAAAAATTGAAGTGATAGAGAAGCTACCTCCAATGGTATCAGTTAAAGGAGTCCGAAGTTTTCTGGGACATGCGGGGTTCTACTGCAGATTTATTAAGGACTTCTCAAAAAATACAAAGCCAATGTGTGCTCTCCTAGGGAAAGAGTTACCCTTTAAATTTGATGCTTCTTGTTTGAGGCTTTCGATTTGTTGAACAAGAAGTTGATTGAAGCTCCAGTATTGACAACATCTGATTGCGGGCTCCCATTTGAACTTATGTGCGATGCTAGTGGTATCGTTATTGGTGCAGTATTGGGGAAGCATAAAGAGAATGTGTTCCACTACATATGCTATGCCAGCAAGACTCTAGATGTTGGAATTAGTATATGCATTTCACAAGTTTAGATCATACTTAGTGGGCACCAAGGTCATAGTATTCACTGATCATGCTATAGTGAGGTACCTATTTAACGAGAAGGATGCTAAGCCCCGACTAATTAGATGGATCCTTTTTCTCCAAGAATTTGCTATTGAGATTAAGGATTGAAAGCATGTGAGAACCAGATTGCAAATCACTTGTCCCGGTTGGAGCATGATGCTCACATAGGTTAACAAATGCAGATAAAGGTTGCACTAGAAGTAGAAGAGCTACCATGGTATGCAGATATAGTGAACTACCTAGTGTATGTTTCCTCTGGAGGCTACTTATCAGCAAAGAAAAAGGTTGGCTCATGATGCAAAAGCTTACATCTAGGATGAGCTATATCTCTTCAAGCAAGGGGCAGACCGATTGGTAAGAAGATGTGTCCCTGAGGCAGAGATATAGAAGATCTTAGAGAGATTTCATGCTTTTCCATATAGAGGCCACCATGGAGGTGAGCGGACAACTCACAAGGTTCTACAATCAGGTTTCTTCTAGCCTACTCTCTTTAAAGATGCTATACACTTTGTGAGGGCCTGTGATGCATGACAGAAGACTGGCACCATCTCCAAGAGGCATGAGATGCCTCTGAATAACATCTTGGAGGTGGAAATCTTTGATGTATGGGGGATGGGCTTCATGGGTCCATTCCTACCCTCTTTTTAGTAATCATTACATGCTGGTCGTGGTTGATTATGTCTAAAAATAGGTGGAAGAGGTAGCCTTATCCACTAATGACGCCAAGGTAGTGAGCACGTTCCTGAAAAAAGCAGCTTTTCACCAGGTTTGAAACTCCAAGAGCCATCATAAGTGACGGGGGTACACACTTTATAAATCAAATGGTGATGAATCTGCAAGCTAAGTATGGAGTGCAACATAAGGTGGCCATAGCGTACCACCCACAAATGAGCGGACAAGCAAAGTGTCTAACAGAGAGATCAAACAGATCCTGCAGAAGACCGTCAATGCCACAAGGAAGGATTGGTCTGTCAAGCTTGATGAGGCCCTGTGGGCATACAGAATGGCGTACAATACACCTATTGGCACATCTCCATATCGACTAGTCTATGGGAAAGCTTGTCATCTCCCAGTTGAGCTTGAGCACCAAGCATATTGGGCCATAAAAAGGCTCAATCTCAATCCTGAGCTCGCCAGGAGAAAGAGATTGGAACAACTGGAGGAGTTGGATAAATTCCGGCTCCAAGCATAAGAGAAGGTGAAGTTGTACAAGGAGAAGACCAAGAAATGGCATGACCGGCATATAATCAAGTAAAACATTGAGCTAGGACAACAGGTACTCCTTTTTAACTCTCGTTTAAAATAGTTTCCAGGTAAGCTGCAGTCAAAGTAAAGTGGATTGTATGTGGTGGTGACAGTGAGGCCACATGGAGCAGTGGAGCTAAAGGATGAGGCCACAAACCAAATACCTTTTGTGTATGGCCAGCATGTTAAGCACTGTTACAGTGAAGACACAAGAAAATTCAAAGAGGCCATTGAGTTGGCCAATGATGAGCGATAACATGGTGCGTCATGCCGCGACGGTAAATCAGGCACTGCACGGGAGGCAATCCGTGGTGAGGTAGCGTTATTTAGTTTTACTTTATTTTTATTTTTATATATATACATATAAAGCAGAAACCCATAGAAAATTAAAAAAATGTGCACCAAGTGTAGGTCCGCAAAAGTGGCGGGTCGCGGACACTACTGCTTTTGGTGAAATTTTTTGCATCCTCAATTCCCGATGATCCGTTGGGTACTTTTTATATTCTTTGGCCAAATTAACTTATTAGTGTTCGTAGCATATTCAGGTGTTCGGGATTTTTTCGGGGTCCGGAGCTCCAAAAAAATTCGAGCTCCAAAACAGTGGTTATCCGCTCCAGGCATGTGACGCACCGTGGTCGCAGACATATACTATTTTTGGAGTGAAGATTTGGGAAAAAACCAAAATATATCAAGGGTAAAGTCTGCCACGTGCGCGACGTGGTGTGGATGCAGACATATATTAATCTTTTTTCATCACTTCAACGCGATCCCACTCTTTTAAATACCCCTCCCCCACCCATTTTTCTTCCAATCTTTACAACATAACTCGACTCCAAACTCCCCTTCGTCAATTTTCTCCCAATCCTTCTCCCTCAAACACCCTAATTCAAATTAAGCCACGATGTACACCAAGATTTTTCAAGATTTTCATCATATCTTTTGCATTCTCCAAGCAAGGTACGTATTCTTTCAATAACTTAGGCTTGTTCTTATTTTAAGTGGTGAATTTATCTTGTTTTGGGATGCAATTGAAGTGGGTTAAGTTGTTTTATGTCACGCCCCAAGTCCCCGTAGGGCGGACCGGCACCCGTTACCGATAAGGCTTCGGGAGAACCAACCTATAACCATGCTCGTTCTATCCATA
>JAPFFP010068260.1:0-24976 GCA_026153255.1 Solanum medicagineum
AATGTGGGGTGTTACAGATATTAAAAATAGTTATTTAATGTTATTTGTCCAGTTTAAAAAGAAATTTGTTTTATCCTAATTTCAGTATTTACCTAACTTGAGGTGATATAGTGAAATCATAGTTGAATCAATTGGGAAATTATTAAGTAGGAGTAATATTGTAAAATTGTAATTAAAGTAAACAATTGTCTTAAAAAGATTAAATTAAAAATTTATTAAATATTTTTATAGCAGCAAATAGATCTATCGACAACTATCTATTTAAACAAGTAGCTGAAGCATGCCTATCGTTCAACAATTGCGCGTACTTCAGCTACTTCCTTAGCCTCTTATTTATAGTAGAAAAATTACTTTCATAAATTCTAGTAAAAATATCATACTTGCAATATCTTTTTAAATAAATTATTTTCCATTACTTTCCACAATGTATCACTTTTTATTAAGACTTTGGTAAGACCCAGAAAAGGTCAAATGATTTGTATAACAGAAGATGACTATTCCTTATTAAATGAATTATTTTACATTATTTTTCAGAATGTATCACTTCTTATTAAGACTTAGTAAGAATTAAAAAAAAGAAAGAAAAAAAGAAAGAAAAGATTAAATATTTTGTATAACAGAAAATGACTAACCCAGAACAAACTGGTGAAAGTTGTTCAATAATATTAGGCTACCAAAACTAAGAAAATATTAAATGATTGGTTGGTGTCTGAACAAAAAGTGGCGCATATATATATATATCTAAATACTCCTTCTCTTCAGTAGCAGTTGTTGATAATTGACTTGGCACGAGAATTTTAAAAATAATAAATAATAAGAGTAATTTTATCAAAATGAAATTACTTATATATATAAAAAAGTAAAAAGTTTATCAAAACAATAGCCCATATTTTATTTACATAAAAAATAACTCAAAATCAGTAAAATTATACATGACTATAAAATATAATTTGTCAAAAGTTATAGAAAGTATACACTACTATACAATATATATTACTTATACATGAATTATACACAAAATATATATTATGATACACAAATATACATTGATTATTTTTTTTTTGATTTTCCAAGGTATCCCCAGCCTGACAGACCAAGGACTAATCCTCCACGAATCTGAGCTCCATTTAAGGGTTTGCCGTTGGCCAATTGGTTCTGCATGCACAAGGCGGGGATCGAACGCCTGATACTTGCTTAAGCGACATAGTGACCTAACCACTAGGCCAACCAAGCTTGGTTTACATTGACTATACATACATATAGAATGAGAACTATTTTTTGTAAATATTTTAAACAAAGTGTCTCTCGATATAAATTGCCCTTTTATCAAATCACCCTCATTACATATAAATCATCTAAACATGTTAATCACATAAAACATTTACTAATTAAAGAATAAGAAGGTGGAGTCCTTAAAATGGATTAAGGCCTTGCAAGCTAAGGCAGGAGTACGTTCGTTAGGGTTGGAAAAATCAAGTTCACCTCATTCAACTTATTTAATTTTAAATAAATTATTAATCTTTTCAATTATTAACTCAATTTGATAAAATTAGATTGATATATAATCCACAGTGACTCATGAGAAATCTGATCAAAGTATCTTACATTTCTTTTATTTGATATGTTATATAGAGCCATAATAAAGAAAAGCTAATTTTATTAGATGCTAAATTATTTTAAAAACAACAAATAAAATAACTAAACTTAGTAAAAATCAGATTGAGTCGGGTCTTCACCCGTTCTATGATCTATTGTACCTTATCCTTCATTTTGATCTAAGCAAATTTGGATTCTTAAGTCTAATAATCGAATTACAAGTTAGTAGAATTAATGAATAACTTAAAGGAATATCCCTAAGTCGTCTCTTGCTCTTCAAATAACGAAGTTGCAGAAATAATAATGTTTTTGAGTCTTTTTCTTGATAAAACCTGTGTTTGACCCGCTATAGTGGCCCTATTCCACTATAGCACTCCCTACCACAGTGGAATTATTCTTGCCATCAGAAATTGCACGGAGATAGAAATTCGAATTTCATATTCTAAACCCTCATTGCGCAACACAATCTTAAATCTTGACATTCTAAAATATCCCTCCCACGTCAAGATCAATTTTAAGAGTCCTGCTCGCTCGAATTCAATTTCATAAAGCCATATAAGCTCTTTAATGTCCTACCTATCAACTCAGAAAATCAAAACTCAGAATTCAAATCGAATCTATTATTGCATTACCCTAAATATCACCTGACTTCGATTTTATCCAAATCTTGCTTAGTCTCAAAATCTCTAAGTTACTATCAAAAGTTTTCTGACCCAAAATTTATTTTCATTGACTTATTCATAACAACAAGACTAGATCGTTACATAAGTTCACACTAAATCAATCTTTCTTTCTTTCTTTCTTTCTTTCTTTCTTTCTTTCTTTCTTTCTTTCTTTCTTTCTTTCTTTCTTTCTTTTTTTTCTTTCCATTCTTTTTAGAACTCTCGTTAAATTTTTAATATATATATTTTGTTAAATATTAGATGGAGATGTAAAATGTCCACTATTGATAAAATTATTCAAACACACTTTATAATTATTTTAAACTTGAACTTACCCCAAAACATAAGAGATATTTTTGTCATTTTCTAGTAATATTCCGCTATATACTATTATCTTATTTAGTAAAAGCAAATTATGAAATTTTATTGTCTACTTGGAATTTAATAATAAAAAGCAGAAGAAAGTAGAGAAAACATGAAAGTTGACTAATGAATTTACACACGCTTTGCACAATAAAATTATTATTGAGTAACTCATGTCTTAATTTTTGTAAAAAGAAATTATCTTTAATAATTAGACATATCAACAATTCTAATATAAATAGTTATAACAAATGAATAACTTATCATAGAAAATAAGAGCAAAAACCTTAAATAAAATTCTCAGAAAAACTTCAATTAATCTTAAAAGAATACTTTCTTATTTTCTTAATAAACTTATTAAAAAATTAAAAAGTTACTTCCATAAATTCTAGTAAAAATATCGTCCTCCTGCTACCCTTTCGAATAAACTATTTTACATTACTTTACGCAATTTATCACTTCTTATTAAGATTTGGTAAGACAAAAAAATGTCAAATGTTTTGTATAATAGAAGATGACTAATCCTTATTCAATGAAGTAGTTACCAAAATCCCATGCAATGCACTGACGTAATATTTATTCATTAATTTATTTTTTAATGATATAATTAAATGCTATTAAATTTTTCATATAAAATTAATATCTAATAAATATATTATTAATATTGATCCAATTTTAAATTTAATAATTGTAGTACTTCCTATTTGACACAAATATAATCATGGGAAAATATTAAAATAATTATTTAATTTTTTTGTCCAGTTTAAAGAGAAATTTATCTTATCCTATTTACTTAAATTAAAATAACTGATCGGGATGATATATTGAAGTCATAATTGAAACAACTAGAAAAGTTATTTATCAGCAATAATATTGCAAAATCGTAGTTGAAGCAAACAACTACCATAAAAAATTAATTAAAGAGGTCACGAAATATTTTTATAAATCCCACATAATGTATAAGAGGAAGCAGACAGCTCAAACAAACACATCAACGCTAAAGTAACCTACTTGGCTGCTCAACTCCCTCTTATATAATAAGAGAATTATTTAACATTATTTTTTAGAATGTATCACTTTTTATTCAGACTTGGTAAGACAAAACGAGAGGTCAACTATTTTGTGTAACAGAAGATGACTAACCCAGAACATATTTCACTCAACGATACGCTGAATGAATGCTTCCTATCATCATTGAGTTGAAGCATCCAAACTTGTACTCCACTTGCCAAGTTATGTCACTTTCCATGAGTCCGATTAACTGCGTCGAACATACTCAACAATTCTCCAAGTATAATCTTGTCACTGACTGACACCATGCCTTGGGGTTTGGAAGTTTAACTTTAGGTGATCTTCGAATCCCTTAGGCGATGTACCGAAATGCTTTTACGATGACTTTTTTAACCATATTTTGTCCATTTTTGACCTATTTTGCATTATTTCTTCGTCAATTGTCCTTGTTCATTCCTCGGTCATTAAACCTAGCATTCAACACATAATTCAATCTATTTTCAAGGGATAATCATGCATTGAGGACATAATTCATATAATTTAAGATCAATATGAGTTCAAACCACAAACTAATAAACACCTGCAACTTAGACTTTTTATTGCCTTCAAGAAAATCAAGCATAACTAGCCAACACACACTGCTACGAACAGGGCCAAAGGAGATTAACATGTGCACGAGAACTTTTTGCCCCTCTATAAAGCTTTTACAAATTGTTTACATGATTTTGAAGCCTCAAGAGATGACTAATGAGTATCGAGGTGAAACTATGCTCATAATTACTAACACGGTCGCAAGTTGATGCTCAAAGACGATTCCAAGTGTCCTCACTTTTAAGAAGATTCCACATACAATTCTTGTGTAGTTAATCATTTTCTTTGAGGAATCAAACAACCCTCATGCTCAACAAAAGAGAAAAGCATGCATGATCTCGCCCATATGCTTGCCCTTATTTTCAAGTGATCAAGGATTCAAAGGTATCTAAATCAGGGCCACAAAGGGCATGCTAACGGCTTGAAACGTTGACTTAGGGAAGGTTGGGAAATGTTCGGGTAAAAGTGACTCAACCCTCTAAGACTTGCCTTAGCCATATACACTGCTTCTTTGTTTCTCATCACATGCCCACACTTTCAATGTTTCTTTTCCTCTTTTCTTTACGAAACCTTTTTATTTTCCCTATTGCCACAACTTATGTCTTTTTTCTTCACTTAAGCTTGAAGGATTCCACTCGCAATTTGCTTTTTAATTTTCATTTCTTTTTCTTTCATTTGCAATCTTACATTCTTCGGCTCTGTCCACATCCTTCTCTCTCACCTTTTCTTATAATTCAACCGTTCATCAACTTAGGTTCATCAACACCCTAATTTAGGCCTTTGACCTCAATTAATTTAAATCAAGGAGGGTAGAATTCAAATATGAGCTTATGATCAAAAAATTTAAAAAGGTATGTCTTGAATTTGGTTGCCAAAAAAATAATAATAGGCTTAAATGGTGATAATTAGAGGGTATCATTTTGCATTATTGGTTGGTTTTTGCTCATATGGGTGATACCAAACATGACCTCTGATCATTTTCCAAAATCAATTCCATCGAATGTCCTAATCAAAAGGCTAACTGAGCAAATTCTAGGTAATCATACACATGTATTTCAAGTAAATCTCACCATACTTGGCACAATGAACTTCAAATTCAAACACAAATCTAACAATGCTAGTTTGCAAAAACCAATCATATAGTATCAAAGTTTGACACTCAATTAGTAATAACACAATGCTTTCATGCTTTCAATCCATGTAAGAATCATTTTCACTTGAAATTGACTAATCAGTGAATCATCACACATTTTTCAACCATGACACCATCCAAGTCAAAGATATTGACAATTAATACTTGAATTGTTGAATGACTGAGAACATGTCATTTTAAAACATGACTTTTTATATATACTTGGGACTTTGACATACAAATGAAAAATTATTTAACCATATAACCACTCACAATCAATGACTGAAATGTAAAACAACCACACACTAAAATAAAAATAAATACTAATTATCATAACCCAAAATTAAACTTTACAAATAACCAAAGTGTCAAATTTATACCATTACAAACTAAAATAAAAAGATTGTCAAAAAAAAAAAAAAAATCAACAAGAGCCCCCCCTTTAAAAAGAACAACATTGTCCTCAATGCTAACATAATTAGAATAAGCATAAAGAGAAGATAATGTATAAGAATCCCTATGAATCATGCCTGTGTAGGTGGAGGAACTAAAGTAGTCTCTGCCAGGGCATTAATGCCTTGTAAAAAACCAACCTTCGATGCCAAAGTAGGAAGAACAATTGGCGTAGACTTAGTTGTGGTTAGAAGAATCTCTGGTAGAGTAATGAGAGTCTAAGACTCGAACAATGCTGCAATAGGCTCCGTAGGAGTGAACCTACTAGGTCCAATCATCGTTGACTCATGAAAAGAAGACACAGTAATATCCCTCACCACCAACTTCTCCAAGTTAATCAACTCATCCTAGGGTCAACCTTGCCCCATAGCTCCTCGACCTCAATGGCCTCCTTATCGGTCTTTGAGGTCATCACAACATGCTCTATCTCATTAGTACCTGTACTCAAAATAGTAGCCTCAATAATAGTACCAATACAAGAAGGAACCTCCACTATACCCCAAAGAGAAGTAACATTTGTGGATCTCAACTCATCCATGGAAGAAGATGATAGAGTGATCTACACTGCAGTCTTATTGATAAATGATACTCCAGGTTTTCGACATAGGGCTGTGATCAAGACCATGAATGGTAGTGAATTTTGTTGTTGTTTAGCCCTCATTAGGATTTTCGAGCAGTGATTGCACCAAACTTTCACTTTTTCATGTCGATGATGCATCCAACTAAAGTAGGTTTTGAGTGCTAGAGAATCGACTCATTTGTGAAGGCACAAGGTTGCTGCTTATGAAATCAAACCAATACTGCGCTGGGATATTCAATTCCTTCTTCTCAATGTCTGCCCCCTTCGTAAGCCATGGGGGCACAACATCACACAACAACAGGGCTAGCCACCCCTGCAAATCATCTAAGGTGTTGTGCTCAATCTTGTTCGCTAAGGAATAACAGTCCCAAGTAGAACAATTCAGAAGATCATTTATATCATTCTCACTACATAGTACTAATTTCCCCCGTACTTCTATTGCATCTACGGGATTATGTATTACTTTTAATCTTCCCTTGGTTTTAGGGACAAGTAGAGTATAGGCTTCATAAAACTCTCATAGCCAGGTTAGAACGTATAGACCACGGGGTTTTGTAATTATTGGAACTTGTGAAACCTTATAGCATCCCAAACCGCTGCGTACCTATCCAAAATACCATCTGTGTACAAGTGATTTTCTACTAGAATTGTTCTCAACCAAGTTACTTTTAACTTGTTCAAGCTTCGGGGTGTAATAACCTCTTATATCACCTGTATGCAGAGGGATTGTATATGGGCCGCTTTGCAATGCTCTTCAGTGTGACAGTGCTTAGTAGGAGAGTCTTTGGAAGTAAGATCATCTATAGTGGTTATGGACCTCTTTTCACCACCTTTGGATCCCGTCCAGTCAATGTTTAGGGATTCTTCTTCATTACTATTCTCGGCGACCTCAGGTTCAAACACTTTCTTTTCCTTACCCTGACATCTCTATGGGGTATAAATTGTTGTCAATGTGAAGCTTCCTTAATAGCAACACTGTCTTGTTCTCTTTGAAGTTCACCCCTAGTATCTTGATACTCTTAATCATGGCATATCTGCAAATAAAAAAAAATAATGTGTGAGTTAAGGGTACATGTCAATGAAACCAAAAGAATGACTTGAAAAAGTCAAGAGTGGCAAAAGTCAATTAGATTGCCTAACTACTTCGGCAAATTACCGAGTGTGTGACAATCAGAATAACTATTATTGAAAGTTATAGTTTCCGATTTCCAAAAATCAATCACAAAAAAGTGATCTAAAGATGCAACTGACGTGTCACCAAATGATTTTGACGGGCAGATTGACCATTGTCTAAACTTATAGAACCATTTTCACCCAACCCTGAAATTTAGGCAAACAAAGCACACAAAGATGATGCATTGAATCACTTCAGTGAGCTAAAGTAAGCTCGCCTAATATGACTGGCATGTCCGATCCCCAAATTTTGAATTTGGCAACTACACATTCATTCTACGGGGTTCAAACATCCCTATCAACACACAAGACACATTATCTAACTTAATCAGAGACCTTAGGGTACTCATACTTCCCCCAAGTCCTTAGAATCTAATGAGACGAAGAATTTGCCGTTAAAAAAGATATCACCCAATCCATCATTGGGCCAATTCAAGTCATTCGATCAGAGATGGGTTACTCAGACTTCATCCCAACATAAACCCCATACAACATCAAGCTTACTCAAATACCCTCAATTCAATTGTCAATTCACAAAATCAATCCCAAAACATAGACAAAAACAACATCGTTTTAACTAATTTCTAATTCTAACATTTATTTCCCAATTGTCAAGATGAATATCAAGTAACCCACAAGATATTTGATAAAAGTTAAGCGCAAAAGACTCATAACCTCACAAGCTCCCAATACTCACTCCCAATCCCTGGATTAATTATGTTACCATCAAATAATAGCTTCAAGCATTTAATTTTGAACAAACCATGGCACTAGAAAACACTTCCAATAAAAAATGAATCAATCAGGGAAAAGATTAGCATGCTAAACGTCAGTTCGTTACCAAAAGCCACTGTTCCATTCAAAAACCCTAAATAAAACATCAATTTCAAGAGTACTCATGCAATTTTATAACAATCTCAACTACCCAAAGCCCTAATCAACAATTACAAGCAACCTACAACTAACCCAACACCAATATGCCTGAAATTTTGCAACTATGTAATTATACTAACTAAAAGTAGAAGCAAAGACTTAAAAAGTACCTTTTATGACGATTTGAGGGAGATAAGGATACAGTAATTGACCAAGATAACAAGAAGGATGACAAAATTTATAATGGTAAAGATATTAAAAAAGTAAAATGAGCCTAAGTGTCTGAAGTGATAGTGAAGAGACAAAACTAAAAAGAACAAAACTTAATAAAAAAGAGGAGGTCAGGGCAAGTTAGTTTACTGATGGCTGACTAACTTCGCTGGAACTTATAGTATTTCCAGGTAAATTTAAGATACAAAAGGTGGACTGGCAAGTCATCACCTAACATAATTAGTGATTTTCAGGATACCATTTTGGCTTGTCGAAGATTACAACATCTCCTAGTTAAAATTCAGTTCCAAAAGATGATAAAAAAGGCTCACCTAATGCGTTCAGCGATACATCGAGTATGCATTGGCTCTCTGAATTTCAGTATTCCATAATTCCATTTTTCTAACCTACACATTCAACATATGTTACTTGGAAAAAACTAACACTTGGGTTGCCTCCCAACGACGGCTTATTTAATATTTTGGAACGACAAAGCCATTGTCATCAAGCTTCATCCATATACAAGACTTCCACAACTCGAACACTCATTGCTTTCCTAAAATACATCTTCAGACCTTACCTATTGACAATGAAATTCTCACCCTTAGAGTTTTTGACTTCTACAGCGCCACTAGTTATCACTCGACTACCTTGAATGGTCTGAAACACGTAGAACTCAATTTACTAGAAAACAACCTCAACCTTGAGTTGTAAAGCAACACCAGATTTCCCAACTAGAATTCCTTCTAAAATTTCTTATATCATTCCACATCTTCATCTTTTCCTTATACACACAAAGTTCTCATAAACATTCAACCGAAACTCTTCCATCTGGTGCAATTAATTCAACTTCTTATTTGATGCCTTAGGCCAATCCAAGTTTAACTTCATCAAGGCCCACAAATATTTGTGTTCTAGGTCGAAGGAATATGGTAGGCCTTTCAAATACCAATTTTAAGGGGAGATTCCAGTCAGTGTTTTGAAAAAGGTGCAATAAGCCATAAAGCTTCATCTATCTTTTTTGACTAATCTATCCTATTTGGACTAATTGTCTTGGAAAGAATATTTTTGATTTCTCTATTAGATACCTCCGTTTGTCCACTTGTTTGAGGGTTAGGGAGCAGCCACCCGATGTTTAACACCATACTTTCGCAATAGTGAAGATGACATCCAATTGCAAAAATGAGACCCACCATCGCTTTTGATAGCACCAGTAGTGCCAAAGCAAGTAAAAATGTACTACTTCATGAAATTAATCACACTCCTACCATCTTTAGTAGGCAAAGCAATTGCCTCAACCTATTTTGATACACAAATAATAGCTACCAAAATATACTTGTTTCCAAAGGAACTCACGAATGGCCCCATAAAATCAATACCCCACATATTAAACAACTCAACTTCAAGAATAGGGGAAAGGTAAAATTCATGCTTGTGAGTTATACTACCTTGCATTTGACATTATTGGCATTCTTTGACAAAGGCATTTGCATCTCTTTATAGTGCATGGTTGGTATGAACAACCAATTTGGACCCAAGAAGATAGGAATAAACTTCTCAAATGCATAAGCAACGGCTAGTAGCTCTTGCTCAGTCATGATATAGTTCTTTTGGGCCACATTCAATAACTTTGAAGCATCTAATACACTAGATGAAATAACTTTTCTTTCTGTTGACCAAATACATCACCCAATATAACCTCACTTGCATCATACATGACCTCAAAAAGGAGGTTCTAATTGGGAGAAATAATAATTGGTGCAGAAATATACTTTTATAAGGTAATTAAAACCTTCCAAACTCGACTCATTAAAGTTGAATGCATTTTTTTTTCCAGCAGCTTACCCAATGGATAACAAGTTTTAGCAAAATCCTTGATGAAAATCTATAGAATTTGGTATACCCAAGAAAGCTTCTCACACCTTCCATAGGTATAGGGGTAGGAAGTTTAACAATTACTTTGAATGTGAAAAATAAAAAGTCAATGAGGTTAAAAATTTGAATAGGGCACCCAAAAAGGTTTGAAATAGGAGAAGGGAAGAATGATTTGAAAATCAGTGTTGGTAGAGCAAAAGTGTAGAATAACGCAGTGTCAAGGAGAGCCATTAGTCACTATGTACCAAAAATATCATACCACATCCCCATAAGCCTACATCACAAGCCAAGAAAGTCCTATAGTGATCCTCGTCCAAGTAGTTGAAGGTCGTGGTTATGAGTATAGAGGCAAACATATGCTGTTGAGCTCAATGTAGAAAATCTAATGCAAGTGTGAGTGATTTTGTTAGTCCCAAGCATCAAATTTGAAAATACCATCATGAGTGAGATATGTGAATTCTTTTTGTGAGGGAATGTGGATTACTCTATTGACTCTAGGCTATTTCAGTAATTTTAGCTTACTTGTGGTTACCTTGGTTGTCATAGTTGCACTATCACATTTATTGATCTGGATTAGTTTGTTTGATGACTATCTGATAAACACTGATGTATTAGTTTTTGTACCTATATTTGATTTTGAGATAATGTATGCCATTAGATTGAGGTCTGTGTGTTACTATACTGCTTATGTAGATTGAGTCCGTTGCTTGAGGACAAGTAACAATTTTAAGTTGAGGGTGTTGATGTGCCGCCAAAATACAACACTTTTGATGCTTAAAACTTGAAATTTGTGTGTTCTCAAAGAGATGTTAGTGGATTTGATTTTTTTATGTTGATTTTGTAGGATTACAGGATTTGGTATGATTTTGGGCAAAAGTCTGCAAAATTGAAGTTATTGTGAATTACAGACAACTCTACGTTCCGTGGTTCACTCCACGAGCTGTAGGTTGGTTTCATGAGTCATATTCAACGAAGGGCCATGTTTCAGATGTTATATCCATGAGTTGTTAGATGTAGGGGTGTGCATCGGTTGGTTCGGTTTGGTTTTGTATAATATCGGTCCAGTTTTATCAATTTTTTTGATTTCTAAATATGCTAAACCAATAACATAACTTTTATCGATTCTCGATTTATCAGTTTTAAGTCCTTAATGGTTTTGATTTTTGATTTACCCGATAAGAATGATAATGAGAATTTGCATTAATAAAAAGCAAATAGAGTACGAAAACTATGTTTACAAACTTGCAAAAGCTATAATTAGTTAATTACAAACTAAAATACTAAAGCGGATAACTGATCACTTAAGAGCTATAAAGATAATATGTAAAGTATTGCTATAGTGTCCTATTACTATTAATTATTAATATTTAATATTTATGAAGGGGTAAAATAGTAAATTATTATAATCTTATTGGGTTATCAGTTTACCCAATAACCCAAGAGTAAAAACTAATATCGAATCGATAACTCAATAATTTTTACCATTAAAAACTCGATAACCTAATAACCCAATAACAATAAACCAATAACGTTTTTATCAGTTCGATTTATTGGTCGGTTCGATTTTTGCACACCCCTAGTTAGATGAGCTATAGATTGCTTCACAGCCTGTAGGTGCTTTCATAGGTTGAAGATCAGAAAACATGTTAAATACTGAAGTTTTGTCAGATGAAGTCACTTGCGAGTCGTATTTCCAATGAAATATAGTAGATAAGGTCGTGCCTAGAGAATTAAAGTTTTGAAGAATTTCAAGAAAGTTAGTAAATGAAATACTTTACGACCCGTAAGTTATAAGATGGCTCATAAGTAGGTCTCGTAGGTTGAAGCTTGTTTTTGGAAAATGTAGAGTACGAAGCCCAGGGACGGGCCGTAAGTTCACCTATGGCCTGTTTCCTCGTCCATAGAAGCTGCCAAATCCAGTTTTCCTATTTCATTTTGGATTTGTATTGTACTTATTATAAATAGTTTTTTAAGGTTCTTTTTAGAGGAGGGACACACGAGAGAGGACATAAATGACTTAAGAACTCATACTTTGTGATTTTTATATTGAGATAGTTACATTGTGATTTCTTGTGGAGAAGTTTGGATTTCTTGTTATTTAATTCATCATTGTAAGTGTTTGAATATGCTATTCTATAACATGATTATCTCATCTGCAATAATCATGCATAGCTAAATCCACAACTAGGGTTGTGGGGACCTTGAAGACCTAAAAAGGTAAAATTGGGTAATTCATAATTCTTGGAAAGTGTGCATGCATGTATTAATTAGTCCCTTCATTTAGAATGCTTTTCAAATGGTGGCCAACATTAGAACTAGCCTAATTCTTATTTGCTAGATCAAGGTGGTGATGAATGAGATTAGGGAATATTAATAGGATTAGATGTGATCCCTGTCGTCTAATCAACTTAACCAGATCAAGGCGCGGTTGCACTAGAATAAAAGGCAAGGATTAGTATATCATGCTACCGGGATAGATCAAATCACGTAGTGAAATACCTCTCGCCTGGACCAAAGGGTTTGGTAAACATAACTTACTAGTTCTGTGTACTACACACAAAAAAGGATTATGATTATCTTGCTATATTAAGTTAGGAATTCATGGGGAACACAATACCTTAGTTACTCCTCTCATTGAATTCACAACACTTGCTCTTAGTTTAGGTTTACTTACTACATTTTAAAAAAAAAACTCCGTTTAGGAGATAAGTAGGATAAATTTATCCGAATTGCTCATAATTACTTCAAGTCTAGACCATATTCCCTGTGTGTTGACGCTAACCTTGGTTAGGTTATATATTTTGACAATGAAGGCTTATACCTTTAAAGGAAGGTGTAGTTTTGGCGACATCAACATCCAAATTTGGATTGTGATAAAATAGTATAGAGCCCATGTCTTAGGTCTCACATGTGTATAAACCATGTCTAAGTAGAGTTTTAAGGATATGTACAGAGACATTTCTACTTATCTCTGGAAGTTTATGAAGACTGGTAGAAAGATTTCTTTTTTTCCTTTCAATTCTTATCTGTATGGTTACTTGCACTAGTGCTTAGTTGTCGTGTGTTCTTTTTTGACGGATAGATAGGATGAGAGATATAATTTTTGATATTGAGAACCTTACTAGGGATAGGGATAGAACCCAATTTAGGATCCAAGGCTATGCCTGAGGAATGGCGCCGATGAGAGGACATAGTAGGGGTGCTTCCTTTGAGCTAAAGATCAATGCTAGAGAAGATCGGTCCCTTCAGAGTGCACAGTTGCACCGTTGCTTCAGAATACCTTATTGAGGGTGTAAGGTGTACTAATGAGTTTTGGTTAGAGTGATAGTGTGACAGGCATATTGGTAGGCTCTCATACTAGAGTAGGGGATCACATCCCAGAGAAATAATAGTCTTTCATCGTTCAAGGTCCAATGGGGCAGCCACTATTTTAGGTTCCAAAGTTGAGAATGATCTTACACCAACAATTGGGGTTTAGGGTGATCATTTGGTTGTCTTTATAAAGGATTAACAACACTGGTATGAGAGGTCCGTTCAGATGGACCCATCATAGTTTTAGGATGGAAATATAAAGGATATGCATGAGTATCTAGCCTCTTATAAAGAGTTGCTAGAGGCAGTTGTTCTAGCCGAGTCACGTGGAGTTTGTTATGATACTTTCTAGCTTCACAGGCCAATGGGAGATTAATGGAAAGTTTATTTAGTGTCTGTGCTAGTTGGTTCTCCTCCAGTATACTAGGAGATGTTTTCCAGTGCTGTTTATGACTTCTTTGTCACTTGGATCATGAGGAAGGAGAATTATTTGAGTGGGATAGGACAAATTACTGGTGAAAAGTATTAGGCTCATTTCTAGCAGTTGTCTAGGCATACTATTGCTATTATCCCCAATGAGACAAAAAGGGTTCAAAGGTATTGACTTTCTCTATTTGGCAAGCTGTGTTTAGGTCATCTCGTGAAGGGACTTCCTTATAGTTTGTTCTTAGTGCCAACAAAGAGGCGATATTGATGGGGAGAGAGGAGTTAAGGTACTCGAAGAAGGCTTGTGCATCTTATTAGTTTTTTAGTACCTCATCTGGAGGTAGAGAAGCTCATAAAGGGAGCGAGTTTTTAACACTGAAGACTAGTCCACGCATCCTTGCCAACATCCGAGGATGGTCAGTCACCTTGTGCTTTATATGGAACTAGTTAGGGTTTATCTACTTTGTAGTAGAGGCCTGTGGGTTGGGAAATTGTACAATCTCATCCAGTACATTGTAGCAGCTCATCGCTTTGAGATCTTGTTCTAAATATGGAGACCTAGGTCATATGTTACGATAGTGCTCTATGCATAATCAATAGGGTCCTAGCATGTACTACTTTTGCGAGAGGGTCATTGCCTCCAGCCAAGGGTTTGAGTAGAGCTCAAATAAATAGGGGTGGTTTTAGTTCGGGCACTGGGTAATGCTATAATCCAACAAGGAAAAGGTAGAGGTGTTATTTCGACTGGTGGTGGTACGGCTTAGTGTTATACTTTTCAAGAGAGGCCCGAGGCAGAGGCCTCTAATGCAGTTATTATAGGTATTGTCCCTCTCTGCCATCTGTTTGCGTCTCTTTTGATCCATAATCTACATATTCTTATATGTGTACCTATTTTAATTCTAGGTTTGATTTGGTATGTGATTGTATCCTTGTGTCTGACCATGTTTCTAGACCTATAAGTAAGCCCTTAGTGGTGTGTCATGCCCTGGGAGGGTATCCTAGGCGTGACCGACACTTAGAGACTATTACTAATCTCCAAACAAACCACTTTGCCTCATCAATTCATTAAATTACAATCTACAACGGAAGATTTAACCATCAGAGATAACTCTAAGGAGTAAATAACCAATGTGCAATCAAACGCCAGTGGTTAACCAATCTTTCAAATCAACTTAATAAGGCTAGTATGAAAGAGACCAGTAAAAAAATAATATCCAATCATAACTCGACAATCTAGTCTATGAAGTGTCTAACCATCTGTCTAAGTAGTGTTGATGACAGGCCCATGGTTACCTAAAAAAACAAATCTAAATTCTAATTTCTAGATGCTAATAATTGTGAAATCTTTCGTAAAACAAGGAGGTCTCACTAAATTAGCTGACTGTGAAAGGACCCTCAATGAAGCACCTATTGATGATCTCTGATACCTGTCTCTACATCATAAATAATGCAGGCCCAAATGGATGTTAGTGTGTGGAATGCATGAGTATGTAAAATGACAGAATAAACAGGCATCAAAGTAGATTAATATCTACTCAAATACTTAAGTCAAGAAGTAATAAACTTAATATATGATTTTTTGAACTAAGTGGTTTGGAGACATCTGTACTTATTTGATCTTATGTGTGTACAAGCTAAATCTAAGTAGAGTTTTGAGATCGGTAGGAAGACATCTGTACTTATCCGGGTTTGAATTGTGACAAATAAATAGAAGTATTTATAACCATTTGTTTTAAATTAAACAAGTTAAGTGTATGTATTTTGCACATCTGTATCACGTTAATCTATATCTATATTACTGTAACACCCTCAAATTCTTTCTACCTGATCTAGAGTGGATGTGCAGAGGTTGCTGAGAAAAGACTGAGAAAAACTACAGAAGAAAGTTTACGATGGACATATATGACTCATAGTCAGGTTTACGACTTGTAAAATGGGTCTCTAAAATCTTAGATGACTTGGTGAAATTTTCTAAGTCTGAGGCCTATATACAAAATGGTATACAACTCGTAGAGTATTTCACGACTCATAGAGGAGGTTTCGTGACAAATTATAGTAACTCATGTTTCAGGACCCTTTATTTACGAAAGGAGTTTATGACCTGTAAAATTCTTTACGACTCGTAGAGAGGGGTTTCGTGGTAAATTCCTGTAAGTTAATTTCAGGACCCTTTGGTTTACGAGAGGTCTTCTATAGCTCGTAAAATGCTCTACGACTCGTAGATGGGGTCTCATAGACCCAGACAAAAGTTTTAATGAGGGGTATTTTTTTTTCATTTCAATCCCTATTTAAATAAATCCTTGATTTTTAAGCTTGAATAAAGCCTTAAAACAAATCCTAGGTATATCATTTATCATTCTTCACACTTAGTATTTCTTGAGGGCACTAGAAGAGGGAGAAAAAGCTGGGTTTCCAATTCAAGTGCGAGGATCGACTGAGGTTCAATTGTTTCTCTATTTCCAGGTAGGTAAGGCTTACCAGAGTGTGGAACTATGTCCATTCACACACCCATTCCTTTACATGAGTTGACTTTGAGAAACAATGAGTTGGGTTTTGTGTAAATTCAAAAAATTACCAAATTTTTCTATAATTCTTATGAATACTTCTGATGATGTATGAGATAATTGCTTGTATGATTTGCATATGAGATTTACATATGTATTGCATACTTGATAGCATGAATCATAAATTGCATAATCCCTATGCGTGTCACTGAGTTGAGGTTGAATTTGAGTATTTAAGTTGAGTGACTTGAGTATTTTAGTTGAGTAAATTGAGTATGATTGAGCATGAGAAACATGTTATGTTGAGTCCCATACATCACTATATTATGATTATCTTGCTTGCATTACATGTTGAGTCAAATTGAGTGAGACTAAATGATCATTTGAGTCTAAGTTGAGTTTGATGGTTTGCATTGATTGAATCAATTGATGAGTAGCATGAGATGAGTTGAGATGAGATGACCCAATGGGGTTGAGGTTTGAGTTGATTGATTGAGCAATGAGAATTGAGTCGATTGATGAGTTAAGCATGTTTGAGTCTTGGGAGGAGTATCAAGCACCAAGCAGGAGAGTAAACATCTACTTTAAGCCAAAGAACTATGTTGCCAGCGTAGGATAGTTGTACAACCCGTTCTGGCGACTCTTGTCCCATAAATGGAAATTCATTATGGATTAAAGAGAGAGTTGATCTTCCTTTACTATGGCAAGTTTAGGACGGTCATGACAATGACTTCTCCTTCGTTGTGCATCACCCAATATAAGGGTGATGGAACATAGATGTCAGTTAAGAGAAACTCCTAAGCAATATTGATTGAGCATGATATTTTAAACTGAGTTTATTTCTAGTGAGTATATTTTAAAAGCATGATTTACTTTTAGACTTGCATGTGATGAGTTGAGCATGAGTTGTTGAATTGAGAGGTGTGAGCTAAGCTTTATTTTCTTGAGCTATTTTACATACCAATATATTCCTTTGAGGTCCAGATCAGTACACTTCCATAGTTGGTGAGCCTACTTTGCTTTCCGGAAGAGCTCCTTTATCTTATGAGTTGATTTTATGTATTTTCCTTTCTTTGATTTGGGTGCCCATAGCCTGTCATGGTACCATCTAGATTGTTGAGTAGAGGCTTCGAAGACATTTGCGTAGAGGATTTGTTGAGTATTTTGTATTCCAAACTTATCTCATTAGAACTTATAATATAGTAGAGTTATATTTTATTTATACGACGTCTTATATATGAGTTTTTCTTCTATTGTTGAGTTGATGTGACGATGAGGCCAGATGATTCTCTTGGGGAATCAACAATGGTTCTTCAAGTGCAGGCTACACCAAGGGTGCCCTCTTGGGGCGTGACAAACTTAGTATTAGAGCAAAAATTTCAAGAGTCCTAGGGAGTCTATAAAGTCGTGTCTAGTAGAGTCTTGTTTATGGGTATGTTGTGAACCACACTTCATAAGCAGGAGCCTATAGGACATTAGGAATTGTCTTACTTTCTTATATTCTGAGTTCGTGCGATAGAGTTAAAACTCTATAAAACTCTTTTCTAGCTCGTATGTTATGCTCTTGCAGATCATGCCTCCTAGATGCACCATAACCCAGAGGAATGCTTCAGTTATAAATGCTGAGAACCCTACTTCAGAGGTGCCTCCCCAGATAGAAACAAGGGGCTGAGGTTGACCGGCTAGAACTGCTGGTGTTCCTTTGACACCTACTGCTCCACCTGCTCCTACTATAGAGGCCGACTTTAGAGGAGCTATCGCTATGCTCATATAGTTGGTGGCTGCCCAGAGTGGGAACAAAGGCTCACAGAGTCCTAGTTCTAGCTCCCGTAAGCCAACGACTGCCACCAGACTGAAAGACTTCCTAAGGATGAACCCACCTGTCTAACTGGGTCCAAGCTTGAGGAGGACCCTCAAAATTTCATTGATGAGATGTGGAAGGTACTGAAAACTATGCATACGACTGAGACTGAGGGAGTTGAGCTTGCTGCTATCAGCTCAAGGATGTGGCTAATGTTTGGTACAATCAGTGGGAAAAGAACTACTTGGGATGAGTTTAAGAGTGCCTTCCTAAATCACTTCTTTCCTCAGGAGTTGAGAGAGGAAAACGTTGAGGAGTTTGTGAATCTGAAACAAGAAGGCCTAATTGTTAAGGAGTACAACTTGAAATTTATCCAATTATCTAGGTATTCCCTAGAGATGGTCTAGGATATGAGAACGAGGATGAGGAAATTCATGTCTGGGTTGGGAAGACAGGTGAAGAGGGAGTGCAAGGCGGCATTGCTGATCCCAGGTATGGATGTCCTCAGAATGATGGTTCATGCCTAACAGATGGACGAAGATAAGAAGAAGGATACAGAGGAGCATCTGAGTGGAAGGCCAAGTCAGCAGGGCTTGACCCTAGTCAGATCAGGGTAAGGGAGATAAGTCCTATTTCCAAAGGAGGTCCTCTTGCTATACACCATCTCCAACTAGTGCACCAACCCTGAGCACAGGTATGATCATAAGTCCCAAGGTTAGCCGAACTATAGGGCATAAGGTGCACAATCTCAGGCAAGTGTAACTTTTGGCTTTAAAGGGAAGCGGCCTTGTGGGAAATGTGGCAGGATGCATCTGGGAGAATGTAGAATTGGAGGGAGTTATTGCTACAAGTGTGGCCAACCGAGTCATTTTCAGAGAGAGTGTCCGATGTGGGACAACAACGCCCAATCCTCTACCACAGCACCACCAACGAGGGATAACCAAAGAAGTACTGCACCAGGGGCAAGCGGTGGGACAAATCATCTGTATGCGATGGGAATCGACAGGACCAAGAGCTTGCACCAAATGTTGTAACTGGTATGCTTTGAGTCTTTACCTTTCTTTGCTATGGTTTACTTGATCCGAGCGTAACTTATTCTTTTGTGACGCCGTATATGGCCAGTGGATTTGACATTCCTCCTAAGTGCTTACTTGAGTCGGTTTCTGTTTCTACTGCTGTTGGTGAGTCCATTCGAGCTAAGATAATCTATAGAGATTATGTAGTGTCCATCTATCATAGGGATACTCTTGCTGATTTGATTGAGTTAGAGACAGTTGATTTTGATGTAATCCTTGGTATGGACTGGCTTCACGCCTGCTATGCCTCTGTTGACTACAAAACTCGCATTGTCAAATTTCAGTTTTTGAATGAGCATGTCATTGAGTGAAAGGGACATTTTTTTGTGCCAAAGGATATGTTTATTTCTTACCTTAAGGCCCAAAGACTGATCTCTAAGGGATGTATCTACCACATTGTGCGAGTTAAGTCGGATGATGTTGAGCCTCCTATCCTTGCGTTTGTCCCGATTTTAAGCAAGTTTCCTGATGTATTTCCTGAGGATCTGCCTGGAATCCCTCCTGATAGGGTGATCGACGTCGAAATTGATGTACTTCCTGACACCCAGCCTATTTCCGCCATATAGAATGAACCCTATGGAGTTGAAAGAGTTAAAGGAGCAGTTGAGGGTTTTTCTAGAAAAGGGGTTCATAAGGCCGAGTGTCTTTCCATGGGGAACTCCAATGTTGTTCATGTGTATTGACTACCGTCAGTTGAATACAATGACAATTAAGAATAAGTATCCCCTTCCAAGGAATAATGACTTGTTTGACCAACTTTAGGGTGCCATTGTTTTGTCCAAAATAGACCTCAGATCAGGCTACCACCAATTTAAAGTGAGAGAATGTGACATCCTGAAGATGGCTTTTCAAACCCGATATGGTCACTTTGAGTTCTTGGTGATGTCATTTGGGTTGACAAATGCACCTGCAGCCTTTGTGGACGTGATGAACCGAGTATTTAGACAATATATGGACATGTTGGTGTATTCTAGAGATGAGGAGGAGCATGCCAATTACCTCAGGATCACTTTGCAGATGCTCAGAGATAACGAGTTATATGCAAAGTTTTCCAAGTATGAGTTTTGGCGCAAATCGGTGGCTTTCTTGGGCCATATATTTTCAGGGGATGGCATTCGAGTGGGTACTTAAAAGATTGAGGTGGTCAAGAACTGGCCTAGACCAACTTCACCAACTGAGATAAGGAGTTTTCTGGGATTGGCTAGCTACTACTCGAGGTTTGTTGAGGGATTTTCTTTTATATCCGCACCATTAACCAAATTGACTCAGAAGAAGGTCAAGTTTCAATGGTCTGATGAGTGTGAGAAAAACTTCTAAGAGCTGAAGACGATGTTGACTTCTGCACCGTTGTTAACCTTGCCTGATGGAACAAATGGATTTGTGATTTAGTGCGATGCTTAGAGAGTAAGATTGGGATGTGTGTTGATGCAGAAGGGAAAGGTTACAACTCAGGAACATAAAGTTGGAAGTGGTGTTTGATCTCAAACTATGGAACCACTATTTATATGGAGTACATGTGGATGTATTCACATACCACACGAGCCTGTAATACGTCTTCACCCAAAAAGAGTTTAACTTGAGGCAGAGGAGGTGGCTTGAATTGCTCAAAAACTACGACATGAGCATCCTCTACCATCTAAGTAAAGCTAATGTGGTTGCTGATGCTTTTAGCAGGTTGTCTATGGGAAACACCACCCATGTAGAAGAAGAGAAAAGAGAGTTAGGCAAAGAGATTCATAGATTGGCACGATTGGGAGTCCAATTAGACGAATAAGGTGAAGGAGGAGTTTTTGTGCATAATGGGTCTGCATCATCCCCAGTAGTGGAGGTGAAGGAGAAACAAGATCTATTTTATTGCATCTGAAGGAGGATGTACATAAGCAGAAGGTGATGACTTTTGCTAAAGGGGGAGATGGAGTATTGAGGTACAAAGGCAGATTGTGTGTTCCAAATATTGGTGGTGTTCGAGAGAGGAATATGGCAGAGGCCTACAGTTCATGATATTCCATCCATTTAGGGTCTACCAAGATGTACCACGACTTAAGGGAAGTCTACTGGTGGAGTGGAATGAAGAAAGACATTTTCTGAGTTCATTTCCAAGTGCCCAAATTGCCAACAAGTTAAAGTTAAACATCAAAGGCCATGTGGAGTAGCTCAGAACATCGAGATTCTAGAGTGAAAGTGGGAGATGATCAACATGGATTTCGTCATAGGTTTATCGAGGTCCCGCAAGCAACATGATTCAATTTGGGTGATAGTTGATCGGATGACAAAATATGCTCACTTCTTGGCAGTAAAGACGATTGACACAACAGTGGATTATGCTCGGTTATACATAAAGGAGATTGTTAGAATGCATGGAGTCCCTTTGTTTATCATCTCAGATGGAGGAGCTCAATTCACTACTCAGTTTTGAAAATCATTTCAGAAGGGTTTGGGTATAAAGGTGCATCTTAGTGCTGTTTTTCACCCACAGACGGATAGCCAAGCAGAGCATACTATTCAAACATTGGAGGATATGTTGAGGAAATATGCTAATGACTTTAAAGGTAATTGGGATGACCACTTGCCTTTGATAGAGTTTTCTTACAACAACAGCTTCCACTCGAGCATTCAGATGGCCCCATATGAGGCACTTTAAGGGAGGAGGTGTAGGTGTCCGATTGGGTGGTTTGAGGTAGGTGAAGCTGAGCTGATTGGACTAGAATTAGTTCACCAATCTATGGAGAAGGTGAAGATCATTTAAGAAAGGTTGAGGACTGCACAGAGTCGACAAAAATCATACACAGAAGTTAGAAGAAGAGACTTAGAGTTTGAGGTCAATATTAGGTGTATTTGAAAGTGTTGCCAATCAAGGGTGTGATGAGGTTTGGAAAGAAAGGATAGTTGAGTCCATGGTACTTTGGCCCTTATCGAAACCTAAAGAGAGTAGGAAATATGGCATATGAGTTAGAACTACCATTATATTTAGTGGCCATCCACTCTGTCATTCATCTTCCATGCTTAAGAAGTGTTTGGGAGACCCACAGTTGGTAGTGCCTATCGAGAGTGTTAGAGGGAAAGACAGTCTGAGTTACAAGGTGATTCCTATCCAAATACTTGATCATTAGGTTCGCAAGTTAAGAACCAAAGAGATTACATCTGTCAAAGTATTGTGGAGGAACCAATTTGTAGAAAAAGCTACTTGGGAGGCGAAGGAGGATATGAAGGCCAAGTACCCTCATTTGTTGATGCCTGCTGATGGTGAGAGAGTTGATGATAATAAATTCCCTCTAAATTCTTGAATTCCCATTCCTTGAGTTCTCCTTTCATTCTCGATATGATAGGCGATAGAGTTCTAGTGTCTGAGAGAGGATTGATGTGATTTATTGTCTGTTTGATTGTTTTGCTTGTTGAGTCTCTTAATTAATTGATTGCACGTGTGAGGTGAGAGCTGGTTGATTGTTAGAGTACGTAGGGAGATTCATGCCTTAACCTAATTTTCTAGTCTTCTCTTCATTCGAGGATGAATGATATCAAGGGGGAGATAATGTAACACCCCCAAATTCTTTCTATCTGATATGGAGTCAATGTATAAAGGATACTTACAAAAGACTGAGAAAAACTGCAGAAGAAAGTTTACAAGGGACATATACGACTCGTAGTCAGATATGACTCGTAGTCAGGTTTAAGACTCTTAGAACGGGTCTCGTAAAACTCCAAATGATTTGGTAAAATTTTCTAAGTCTGAGGCCTATATATATGACTCGTAGAGTATTCAAGACTTATAGAGGAGGTTTCGTGACAAATTCCAGTAACTCAAGTTTTAGGACCCCTTATTTACGAGAGGATTTTACGACACATTAAATGCTTTATGGCTCATTAAGAGATGTTTCGTGGTAAATTCTATCAAGTTAATTTCAGAACCCTTTGGTTTACGAGAGGCCGTCTACGGCTGATAGAATGGTCTACGACTCATAGACGAGGTCTCGTAGACCCAGACAACAATTTTAATGATGGGTATTTTTTTCCATTCCAATCCTTAGTTAAGTAAATCCTTGGTCATTTTAAGCTTGAGTAAAGCCTTAAAACAAACTCTAGGTGTACCATTCATCATTCTTCACACTTAGGATTTCTAGAGGGCACTAGAGAAGGGAGAAAAAGCTAGGGTTTCCAATTCAAGTGTGAGGATCGACTGAGGTTCGATCATTTCTTCAATTTCTAGGTATGTAAGGCTTACCAGAGTGTGAAACTATATCCGTTCACACGCCCATTCCTTTACATGAGTCGATTTTGAGAAGCAATGCGTTGGGTTTTGTATTTTCCAAACAATTATCAAATTTTCTTTAATTCTTAAGAATCCTTCTGATGATATATGAGATAATTGTTGTACTATATGATTATGGATATGAGATTTACATATGTATTTTATACTTGATATCATGAATCCTAAATTGCAGAATCCTCTGAAATTCTATGCATTCACCGATTTGAGGTTGAATTTGGGTATTTAAGTTGACTAATTTGAGTATTTGAGTTGAGTAAATTGAGTATGATTGAGCATGAGAAGCATGTTGGATTGTGTCATATACATCACTATATATGATTATCTTGCTTGCATTTCATGATGAGTCAAATTGAGTGAGTCTAAATGATCGTTTAAGTTTGAGTCGAGTTTGATGGTTTACATTGATTGAATCAATTGATGAGTAACATGAGACAAGTTGACATGAGATGACCCAATGGTGTTGAGATTTGAGTTGAGTGATTGAGCACTGAGGATTGGGTCGATTGATTAGTTGAGTATGTTTTAGTCTTGTAAGGAGTATCGATCACCAAGCAAGAAGTGAGTAAACATCAACTTTAACCCATAGAGCTACGTTGCCAGCGTAGGATAGTTGTACAACCCGTTCTGGTGACTCTTCTCTCTTAGGTGACATTTATTATGGATTAAAGAGAGAGTTGATCGCCCTTTACCATGGAAAATTTTAGGACGGGCGTGGCAACGACGTTGCCTTCATTGTGCATCACCCAATATAAGGGTAAAGGGATGTGGATGTCGGTTAAGAGAAATTCCTAAGCAACATTGATTGATCATGATATTCTAAACTAAGTTTATTTCTATTGAGTATATTTTGAAGGCATGATTTACTTTTAAACTTGCATGTGATGAGTTGAGCATGAGTTGTTGAGTCGACAGGTCTGAGTTAAGCTTTACTTTCTTGAGCTATTTTTGTCACGCCCCAAGTCCCGTTAGGGCGGACTGGCACCCGTTGCCAATAAGGCCCGGGAGAACCAACCTGTACCTATGCATTTACCATACGTATTATAAGGGGTTTCTACCTTTTAACATGCCTTA
>JAPFFP010068270.1:0-24975 GCA_026153255.1 Solanum medicagineum
GTTTGAGGGTGAAAGCTCGTACTAAGCTTAACCTTGGTACCAAGATCCCTTTGGAATGACTTCCACCTTTGGATTTTTGAACCGTATTACTTTGCAATGTACTTTTCTAGCTGTGATTCAATTGAGTAGATACTTGACCAAATTGTTTCTCAAGTTGCTTAATGGCCACCGAATGAGACTCTATCTTTTGATTTATACTTGAAATATCTGATTTCATTGCCCGTAAAGCTTCATCTTGGGTCACTATTTTTGTAACAAATGGTCCAACATCTCTTTAATCCTAGAGCTACTTGCCCCGACATCACGATTATGTGGAGGCACATACAAACCATTTCTAAAACCATCTCTTCTACCCCAATTTACCTCAGGTACACTATTCTTCTCATAATAACCTCGGTTTTCTCTACATGCACCTTCTCTTAGATTGTTCCGAACTTGGTTCCTGGAACCTTGACGTCAATAGTCCGAATTAGACTGTTGGGCATTGGTCTGAAAACCCACTGCATGATCACTCACAAAACAAGCATCCTCATCATAATAAGGCTCTTCATAAATGGACAGTCGAGGAGGTTGACGGACTACCACATGCGCTCTTTCTTGACTTTGTTTCATTATAACCTCTAGACTAGTGCGAATTTAGGCAAGTTGTTGCATAATCTCCTCATTGATCTTGGCTTTCTCCGAACCCACACTCACGGCACAAGAATTCCTTGTAGATGCTCTTTCTTGTTGCCCCTATGTACAATTGGTTAAGACACTTGCAACATGGACTCCGCCATCCTTATAAATGGTTGATCCAAGAACAGGCCCGTCATTATAGTATAGGCACAAGCTTGACTACTTTTATCGGGGGAATGGTAGAAGATCTATACCAAGGCATCGACAACAATTTTGTGGTCAGGGACACTTCTCAAACACTTTGTAAATCTCTCCATGTTGTACTGGTTGAATCACTAGGTAATTTGAAATGACCCTAAAAAGTACTAGAAAATGTGCCTCGGAAGTGCCTGGAATCGTAATTTTCTCAAAATCCTTGCGAAATATAAAAAATATGACTTTATATTCTTGTTTAAGTGGTCAAACTGAGTGGGCAATGAGTCTAAACCCGATTTAAGAGCAACCGTAGAAAAATTTGAAAATTGCAAAAATGCGATTTCTAGTGATGATTCGCAGCCCTGGCGCGACGCGCCAAGGGCGCGCTACAGTGTTATTTTGGCCCAGTTTTGTTGAGTCTATCCAAGGTCGTTGGGTCTTGTGCCTGTGTTTCAATGCGTGAAAATACCTATACTTAGACTTATTTCACCCGCATATCATTCAAGACATTCCCAAATACTCTCTCAATTACTTAGATAATATTTCATCTCCAAATTTCAAGTCCCCAAAACTCATCCAGATCTTAAGATTCTCATTCAATCTTCAAGTCTCCATGTTCGATCTTATTGAAGAATTCTCCAAAGCTAAGGTATGTGAGTTTCTTTCATGGGTTCCTTTCGCCCATGATACATAAGCTTCCTTTTATCTAAAATTGCATGATATAAAGTTGATTTACTCATGGGTCTTACTTATGATGAATTTCACTGCATACTATGTTGGGGTTTCATGAAATTATGATTGTTTTAGCATGTTTTGAGCTATGAATGTAATGTCTATTGTGAGATTTGATGAAGTGTTTTCATGTATATTGCTTGAGGGTGTTACCAAGTATCTATTGATGGTTTTATATTGAATTTTCTAGCATGATTACACTCTTGAATTGCAGGGTTTTACTCTAGCACTACACACCCACCAAGTGTTTGATAAAATGTCCGGTTAATGTATTTTGGAGGTATTGAAGGTTCAATGCATGTCTTATGAGTTGAATGACTCTATGGTGATTAAAGGAGCGTATTTATATGATATTCTCCTTATAGTGTTGGAATGTGACCATGCCTTGCTCAGGGGGTTAAGAGCCCGGGTAACTATGTCGAGGGGTTTGTACCTTGATACTAACTAAGGGATTGTGCCTTGGTAACCGGGTTAACGGGTTAGTACCTCAATCATGAGGGATGTTAGGGTGTGAGTATCCACCAACCAATCAAGGGGTTCGTACCTTGGCAATCGATTTGAGGGGTTACTTCCTTAATCACCAAGGGTGGTAGGGTGCGACGATCCACTAACCAACCAAAGGGGTTTGTACCTTGGTAACCTACGGGTTTTATATGTTGGTCTCTTCTTACATCTTGTATTATATTCTATGTAAGCATGTTTACTTAAGCATTGATCACACATGTCATATTGCTAATATGATATCTATTGCCTACCATTATGCATTTTGGTTATGATGCTTATCTCTTGTTGCATTGCATCCTACATACTTATTACATTCAAACATACTAACACATACTCTATGCCTACATGATGTTACTATGTAGGAACCGGAGCCCCACTTGATCATCCTCCTCCACGTGGCTAGTACGACTTCTCTCAAACTCTTTGGTAAGTCCTCCATTTCGGGGAGGATGTTTATGATCTCATACTATGTTCTAAGACTATCTCTTTTTTATGTATATGTTAACTATGAGGGTGAGCTCAGTAGCTTGTCTTGGCTCCTGTTAAGTATCTAAGTTGTAGAGGTGTTGTTAGACATGTTTTGTATTTTGCTATGAGCTTTGACTCTTTCTTGACTCTTTATGTTTATGATATGAAAGATGTCCCCTAGCCCCAATTATCCCTATTTACTATCTTTTGTTGTAATTTAATTGCTTTCACAACCAATGATGTGTCATGATATGTTAAAGGCTTGCTTGGGGTCTATTCGGGTTCCCCATACACCGTGTCACGTCTAGGCCCTAGGCTTGGGTCGTGAAAAACTTGATTATCAGAGCATTAGGTTGTTAGATCCTCGGAGTCCAACACACCGCGTCAATTAGAGTCTTATTCATGGTTGTACTGTGTACCACAACTATGAGTAAGAGGCTATGAGACATTTTAGGAAATGTTTCCCTTCTTCTTACTCTGTCGTGCTATAGAAGTTAAGGTAAGCTTTTTCCCCCTAATGATTGTTCTTTGCTATGTTAGATCATGCGTAATACAAGAGGAAGAAGAGCCTACAGACCCGAGGGACAACCGACTCATGGTGAGCTCCAAGATGCTCTCACTTTGCTTGCACAAGTTGTGGCTAATCAAGCTAATCAAGGGGCCCAAGCCCCTCATGCTCCTACATCGGCATATTAGGTAAAAGACTTTATGAGGATGAATCACTGGGAATTCTATGGGTCAAAGGTAGATGAAGATCCTCAAGAGTTTATTGATGAGGTATATAAGGTTTTGGCTATCATGGGCATTAGGTCGGAGGAGAAGGCGGAGTTGGAAGCTTACCAACTCAAGTGGGTGGCACAAATATGGTTTAATCAATGGAAGGAAGATAAGGGAATCAACAATATGCTGCTTTGGGAGGAGTTAAATGCGGCTTTCCTTAATCGATTCTTTCCTCTTGAACTTAGGGAGGCAAATATGGTAGAATTTATGAATTTGAGACAAGTGTCTATGAGAGTTAGGGAGTATGCCGTCAAGGTCAATCAATTCTCTAGCTCCCCACTTGGTGGCTGACCCAAGGTCTAGGATGAATAAGTTTGTGATGGGTGTCTCCAATTTGGTGCGCAAGGAATGGTGATCAGTTATGTTGATTAGTGACATGGACTTGTCCCGTTTGATGACCTATGCTGAGCTAATGGAGGAGGAACAATTGAGGAAGAGGAGGGGTAATGAGGCCAAGAGGGCCCACTTTGAAGGTAGGTTCCAAAGTCGAAAGGGTGGCCGATTCCAACAAGGCCATGGGTCTTCTCATGCTTCTAATAGGGGGTTTGCCAATGACTTCCCAAGAGCCCAAAGTGTTGGTTGTATGGTCCATAATAATATGTGTCCAACATGTGGTAAGGGCCAAGGGGACCCATGTTTAAGAGACAATAATTCATGTTATGGGTGTGGAGAAGTTGTTGACAAAAAGATTGAATGTCCTCATAACCACAACAAGGGTATATAGGTTCGTCCACAAGGTGCTAATGCGGTTCCTTTGGGAAGGAGTGGTCATTAAGGTGGTGCCGAAGGTACAATTGATTTTATACTTTGCATGGGAGGCAAGGGGTTGATGAGGTACCTAATGTTGTCACCAGTATATTAAATATTTTTTATTTTGATGTGTATGCATTGATTAACCCGGGTTCCACTCTTTACCCTTTTTGTTGCCAAAAAGTTTCATGTTGAGCTTGAATTATTGTGCGAGTCATATGAGATGTCTACTCCTATTGTTGCATCTCTTGTTGCTAGAAAGGTCTGTAGAAATTTTCCCATTTGCATCTTGCATAAAATATTTCCTTGTGATCTGGTTGAGTTGGATATGGTTGATTTTGATGTCATTCTTGGGATGGATTAGTTGCATGCATACTATGCCTCTATTTATTGTAGAACCCACAGGGTCAAATTCCAATTCCCAAATGAACCCATTCTTGAGTGGGAAAGTCATAATGTGGTAGTGAAGGGTAGGTTCATCTCTTGCATTAAAGCCTGTAAGTTGATCTCTAAGGGGTGTCTTTATCATCTTGTGAGGGTTAGGGATGTGGAGTCTAAAGTCCTTCCTATAGAGTCGGTTCTGGTGGTAAATAAGTTTCCTAATGTCTTTTCAAATGATCTTCCCGGTGCTCCTCCTGAAAGGGAAATAGATTTTGGTAAAGACCCCTCCCCATTATTCAACCCATTTCTGTTCCCCCTTAAAGTATGGCCACGGCGGAGTTAAAGGAGTTGAAAGAGAAATTGAGAGACTTGTTGGAGAAGGGTGTCATTAGGCCTAGCCAATCACATAGGGGTGCATTGGTCTTGTTTGTGAAGAAGAAGGATGGGTCTCTTAGAATGTGTATTAACTACCGACAACTTAATAGGTCACCATCAAGAATAGATATCCTCTTTCAAAGATTGATGATTTGTTTGACCAATTGCAAGGGTCTAGCTATTTCTCTAAGATTGACCTCCGGTCCGGATACCATCAAGTGAAGGTGAGGGAGTGTGATATGCCTAAGACAGCCTTTTGGGCTAGGTAGGAGCATTTTGAGTTTGTTGTGATGTCCTTTGGGTTGACCAATGCACCGACTATCTTCATGGATCTTATGAATAGGGTCTTCAAACCCTACACTTGATTTGTTTGTTGTGGTCTTCAGTGATGATATTTTGATCTATTCTATTAGTGAGAAGGAGCATGTGGGCCTTTTGATGGTAGTGTTGCAAAACTTGAGTGAAGAGAAATTGTATGCTAAATATAAGAAGTGTGAATTTTGGTTGAAAGAAGTTGCCTTTCTAGGTCATGTGGAGTTGGGGGATGATATTAAGGTGGATCCTAAAAAGACAAATGTGATTAGAAATTGTCCAAGACCATTGACCCCATTGGATATTATGAGCTTCTTGGGCTTAGCGGGTTACTATCAGAGGTTTTGTGAATAGGTTCTCTTCTATTGCCTCTCCCATGAAAAAGTTGACTCAAAAGAAAGCTAAATTTATGTGGACCAATGATTATGAAAAGAGTTTCCAATAATTGAAAGATAAGCTTATGTCCGCCCTTATATTGTCACTATCGGAAGGGATATAAGGGTTTGTTGTGTATTATGATGCTTCCCGGGTTGGTTTTGGTTGTGTGTTGATGTAGATTGGGAAGGTCATAGCCTAGGCTTCTAGACAACTCACAGTGCATCAAAAGAATTATCCTACCCATCATCTTGAACTAGCCGTCGTGGTATTTGCATTAAATATTTGGTGTCAGTATTTGTATGGGGTGCATGTTGATGTGTTCACCAATCATAAGAGCCTCCAATATATCTTCACTCAAGAAGATCTCAACTTGAGACAAAGAAGGTGGTTAGAACTTCTTAAGGACTATGATATGAGTATGCATTATCATCCCGGTGAGGCTAATGTTGTGGCAGATGCTTTGAGTAGGGTGTCTATAGGTAGCCTAGCTCATGTTGACAATGGTGGCATAGAGGTGGCTAAGGAGGTCCATCGGTTGGCTAGATTTAGGAGTTAGGTCGGAAGAGGGTGATGATGGTGTTGTTTTTGTTGTTGATGGTTCTAAATCTTCATTGGTTGAGGAGGTGAAGGTTGAGCAAGATGTTGACCCTGCTTTGTTAGAATCGAAGGCAATAGTAATGGAAGGTAAGGTAGAGGTTTTCTTCCAAGGGGAGATGGTGCCTTTAGATACCAAGGTAGGTTTTGTGTGCCTTGTGTTGATGGCTTAAGGGAAAAGATTCTTGATGAGGCTCATGGTTCTTCTTACTTTATTCACCCCAGGTCTACTTAGATGTATAGTGATTTAAGAGAGGTGTATTGGTGGGGTGGCATGAAGAGGGACATTGCCAAATTTGTATCCGGTTGCCGTAGTTACCAACAAGTCAAAGGCTAACATCAAACGCCGGGTGGCCTAACCCAAGACATAGATATTCTAACTTGGAAGTGGGAAGAGATTAATATGGACATTGTGGTTGGGTTGCCCAAGACTAGAAAGGGTTTTGATTCCGTGTGGGTGGTGGTTGATAGGATGACAAAATCAGCTCACTTTCTATCGGATAAGACTACATATGGGCTTAAAATTATGCTAGGTTGTACATTCATGACATGGTGAGGTTACATAGGGTTACTTTGTCTATCATATTGGATCGTGGGGAACAATTCGCTTCACACATTTGGAGATCCTTACAACGAGATCTTGGAACCAAGGTAATTTCTGACCTAATGTTCTCGATATAATAAGAAAGCGATCACCGTTAGCAATTAACCTAACCAAAAGGTAGGATCGAATCGACATGGAATACATGGTTTGACTATGACAATTCGCTATCAATCATTTCTAGAATCTATAACTAAAATCACTAAATGGCGAGGAGGGGTTGTGAGTCAAGAACAAAGTAAAATAGACACTATACTATGATTCAGGAAAACACTCAATTTTAGGGAAAACTTGGGAATTGTGTTCCCCATGGTTCACTGACTCGATTAACCTTGATAACATAACTACAATTAGAGATTCGCAAGCAGGATGGTAACTTAGGTTTTTCCTGCCCTGCTGAAGGGGAAGGTCGAATTTCACCATGTCGCTTGGTCGGCAAACATGGCATTCCAACTAACCATTACCTATTTTCCCAGTCAACCTCCCCTTCATTAGGTTTGGTTGATTAGACGAGAACACATCAATCGAATTCTGTCATCTATTCTTCACTACCTTGGTCGGGATTTTGATAGTAGGGAGGGTTTGGTGTTGGCCACCACCAAACAACAATCATAACAAAGAGAAATAGATAATACATGTAAAACCTCAATCATAGAAATGTACTAACCTAGGTTATCTCAAGTCAACTACCCATGGTTCCCACAACCCCAAGTTGTGGGTGCTTAGCTACTCATGGCTAAGGCAAAATCAACAACAATGCAAGTAAGAGACATGATTGAGAATTTTACCCAAAGAAATAAAGATGAAGACACCACGAGTTGCAAGCTTGATAGATTGATATTAAGCACAAACCAAGATTTGCAATCCCCAAAATTGGGTTTTTAAAGAGAAATTGATAGACTAAGCTAAAAACCTAAAAGTTGCCTTGAGAGTATCTTCAACAATTATGTTTTCTGCTTAATTTTGAATCTCCCTAACTAAATCCCTAACTTAAAGTATTTATAGTGTTTACAAAATAACACTAAAAATTACACTGAAAAGACAGCTGGCAGCTGGCATGCCTCGCAGGTACCACTCGTAGGGTGACCTATCACTTACTTACTTAGCTTAAATTTGCTAGCTAGACGGAGACGAGGGTCGACGTTGAATTTGTCTAAGTCCGATTATGAATAAAGTCTGTCTTAGGGGTGTCACTTTAGCCCATGTTTTAGTATCATTAATGGACTATATTTTCATCCCAAGAATGATATAAACAATAGGCCAAATACATCATAATTTCTTTGATAATTTAGGCCCAAACCAACTAAGAGAAAGGGGAAAAATAGGCAGCAAAGGCCCATCAATTTGGAACCACTTAAGGCCTAAGTGAAAGGTGCGTACATTACTCACTTTGTAAAATAAGGCCTAAAATTTAAAAGAAAGTCGTTCAAAGAAATCCTTTAATAGGGCTTACAAGCATCTCCTTCAAGTCATTTAACTTAGACAAAAAAATTAGCTTTCCAAAGCTTTCTCTCTACACCTTCTTAACCTTGCAAAGCAGCCACAAGGAGACTTTTAGGATTCTTGGAGAAGGCCTACACCTTGAAGGTAAAGGTAAGTAAGAATAGTTATGTGTTTAGTATTTTTTTCTCATAAAAAACAAGAAGCTAAGCTGATTATACCTTTGCTGAAATTGTTGGACAACTTGTGTTCCAAAAGTTGTTGTACATTTTTCTTATGTATTTGGAAGCTTTTCTCTTTTTGATTGAATTTATTATGAAGGAAGGCTACTTTTCTTATTGAGTCTTGGTTCTATAATAATGTATAAAGGCTGCTGCACCATTTTTATAGTCCACAAAAGTGAGTTCTTGTATGATAATTGTACTCTTAATAGGAACTTGTGGGCTGATGATGGGAGATTGTTGTTTCACGTTCTCCATATACTTCAGAACTATTTTTTAACTATTTTAGGATTTTTTTATGTGTATATATGGTAGGGACTATTTGGTTAAAGTTGGAATAGGTTTGGAATTGTCGAGGTCGAAATGTAGCGAAGGGATGTAACGTTACGCCGCCTATTTGTATGTTGTGTAGAATTGTTATGTATAGTGCTTGGTGGGCTGTTGTAAGACAGTTATGGAACTAAAGAAGACTGTACATGATATGTATATGAGAATGTTTATTAGAAAATATAATTATAGGTGGAAAGGTTGAAAGAATACGCTCGGGTTTATGATTATACGCTTGCTGCCCGTGTGTTGTTTTTATGAGATTGGGCTGCCAAGATGTATCTATTGGCTGCTAATGCTAGTTTTATCACCTACTATACTATAGATAAATATTTGGAGGAAGGGAAGGTTATATCAAGGTAATAGCGAGGTCGTATAGTAAATCAGGCCTGATTTATTGTCGCGGCTATTACCTCGAGATAACCTTCCCTTAGCCCCGGTTATCCCTATTTACTATCTTTTGTTGTAATTCATTTTCTTATGTGACCAAGGATGTGAAATGATATGTTAAGATGCTTGGGTCCCTTCGGGTTCCCCATGCGCCGTATCACATCTAGGCCCAAGGCTTGGGTCGTGACAAACTTGGTATCAGAGCACCAGGTTGTTAGATCCTCGGAGTCCAACACATCGCGTCAATTAGAGTCTTATTCATGGTTGTGTTGTGCACCACAACTATAAGTAAGAGGCTTTGAAACATTTTAGGAAATGTTTACCTTCTTCTTACTCTATGTCTTTCATGACCAAAGCCTAAGGCCTAGACGTGACACGACACAAAGGAATCCAAGGGGACCCCAAGCAAGCCTCTTACCGTATTATTACACATCCTTGGTCGCGGAAGCAATAGATTACAACAAGAAGTAGTAAATTGGACAACCGGGGCTAAGGGAAACTCTTTCATATCATAGACATCAAGAACAAGAGAGTCAAGGCTCATAGCATAGATACATAACATGTCCAACAACACCTCTACTACATAGATAAGAGCAGGGGCCACGACAAAAAATCAGGCTCACCCTCATAGTCAACACATAAAATAAAAGAAAGATAGTCTTAGTACATAGCAAGAGATCATAAACAATGTCCCCAGAATGGAGGACTCACCACAAGCTTGAGAGATAATCGTACTAGACATATAGAGGAGAAGGATGGTCAAGCGGTGCTTCGATTCCTACATGGTGACATCATGTAGGCATAGAGTATGCATTAGTACATTTGAATGTACTAAGTATGTAGGATGCAATGCAACAAGTGATATACACCATAAACAAAATTCATAACATAGGCAATGAATAAGAATATAACAATATGGCATGTATGAATGATGCCTGAAGTAAAATCATGCTTATATAGACCATAATGCAAGTGTAAGGAGTGACCATTCTTAGTGTAATCCAGGGCCTACCACCTCCTTGGAGAGGCACATGAGGTACAAAACCCTTCATGAGGTTGATTGAGTACAAACCCCCCAACAAGGTTGATGGAGTACAGATCCCCTATCAAGGTTGATGGGTACCAACCTCCAACAAGGTTACCCGAGCCTTCCACCCCCCGAGCTAGGCGATCGAGGTAACAACCGCTCAACAAAGTTACCTGGGCCTACAACCCCCCGAACTAGTCTTGGTCATCCCTAACACTATAGAGATAATATCATATATATTATACACCTTTTAATCATCATATACGTACATTTCTTTACATCATCATTCCATCATCATATATTCATTCAGCTCATAAGACATGCATTGGACCTTCAATTCCTCAAGAGCCCATAATTGAACATTTTATCAAACACTTAGAGGGTGTGTAGTGCTAGTGTAAAACCATACAATTCAAGAGTGTTATCATGATAGAAAACTTAATGGAAAACTATCAATAGATGCTTGGCAACACTCTCAAGCAATATACATCAAAACTCTTCATCAAACCTCTGAATAGATCTTAGATTAATAACTCAAAACATAGTAAAACAGTCACAACTTTATAAACCCCAAATGGTGTGTAGTGAATTTCATAATATGTAAGACCTATTTGTAAAAATCAACTTTAAATCATGCAATTTTTTTAAGGAAAGGAAGCTTGGGCATCATGGGTGACAGAAACCAATAAAAGAAACCCACATACCTTAGCTTTAGAGATAAACTCATTGAAGATTGGATATGGAGACTTGAATGTCAATTGAGACCCTTAGAATCTGCTTGAGTTTGAGACTTGAATTTAGGAGGTGAAATATTTTCTAGGTGTTTGAGAATGTATTTGGGAATGTATTGAATGATATGAGGGTAAAATAAGTCTAAGTATAGATATTTCAATGCATGGGAATACGTAGGAACAAGTCCCAAAAGTCTTTGATCGAGATGGAAAACTGACCACAAAAATAAACAGAAGTGCACTAGGGGCGCGGATCATCTCTGGGAATCTCATTTTTTCGATTTTCAAATTTTTCTACGGTTGCTCTTAAATCAGGGTTAGACCTATTTCTAACTCAATTTCACCCCTTGAATAGAATTATGAAGTCAGATTTTCAATATCGCCTACGGATTTTGAGATATATGGATATTACAATTACGGACACTTTCGAGGCACATTTTCGGGCACTTTTTGGGGTCGTATCAATATCTCCCCCTTGTGAACATTCATCCTCGAATGTCAAAGCAACGTATATGAGAGGCAAAAACATGAATATTTCAGTCCAAAAAGAGATGCAACAATGCACTTAAACATCATTTCGAAATGAGATCTCATTATAAATGTGAACTTGTCAATTTAAACATGAATGCATGCCATCACATAGGGGCTGAACATAAGACTTGAGACCATATAAAGGACATAGATCAATACCTTAGGCTTGAGTGGAGTGGAATAGCTAAGGATATCACATTTGCTTTTCCTCTTCGGCCTCCCAATTAGCACTTTCAACTAGTTGATTCCTCCAAAGGACCTTAATAGAAGCCATATCCTTTTTCCTCAACCTCTTCACTTGTCTATCCAAAATCTGAACCTGAACCTCTTCATATGTCAAATTGTCTTCATCAACACCCACCACATCAAGAGGCACAATAACATTAGGGTCACCCACATACTTTCTCAATATAGACACATGAAAGACTGGACGAACCAATTCCATTTCAGTAGGCAAATCCAACTCGTAGTCCACCTTACTAATTCTTCTTATCACCCTATAAGGAACCACATATCTAGGGATTAACTTGCCTTTATTTCCAAAACAAACCACACCTATCATGGGTGACACCTTCAAGTAAACCCAATCACCAACCTTGAATTCAAGATCCCTTCTCCTCACATCGGCATAGGACTTTTGGCAAGTTTGGGCCACCTTTAACCTTTCTCTAATCATATTAACCAACTCAAGAGCCTTCATAAGCAGATATGGTCCCAACAAAGCCACCTTTCGAACCTCAAACCACCCAACCAGCGATCTACAATGCCTACCATAAAGAGCCTCAAAAGGAGCCATTTCGATGCTAGAATAATAGCTATTTTTATATGCAAACTCAATCAATGGAAGATGATCATCCCAACTACCCTTGAGCTCCAACACATATGCCCTAAGCATGTCCTCAAGTGTTTGGATAGTCCTTTTAGCTTGGCCATCCGTTTGAGGGTGGAAGGCTGTACTAAGCTTAACTCTCGTACCAAGACCCCTTTGAAAGGACCTCCAAAAGTGTGAAGTAAATTGATCCCCATGATCCGATATGAGGGACAGCGGAACCCCATGCAACCTTACCAAATCATGGATGTATAATCTAGCATAATCTTCAGCCCCATAAGTGATCTTAACCAGTAGAAAGTGAGACGATTATGTCATCCTATCAATTACAATCAAATGGAATCAAAATGCTTTCTAGTCTTGGGCAACCCAACCACAAAATCCATCTTAATTACCTCCCACTTCCAAGTAGGAATCTCTATGTCTTGGGTTAGGCCACCCGGCCTTTGGTGTCGACTTTAACTTGTTGGACACTATGGCAACTAGATAAAAATTTGGCAATGTCCCTCTTCATGCCTCCCAACCAATACACATCCCTCAAATCTCTATACATTTTGGTGGAACCTAGGTGGATAGAATAAGAAGAATTATGGGCCTCATCAAGGATTTTCTCCCTCAAACCATCAACACAAAGCACACACAACCTATCTTGATACCTAAGGGCACCATCTCCCCCTTGGGAGAAAACCTCCACCTTGTCCTCTTATACCAAGGCCTTCAACTCTAACAAGGAGGGATCAAGGTCTTGCTTTTCTATCACCTTATCAACCAAGGAAGACTTAGAACCATCAACCACAATAACACCACCATTATCTATCTCTTCCAACCTAACCCCCAATCTAGCCAACCGATGCACCTCCCTACCTACCTCTTTATCACCAATATCAACATGAGCTAGGCTACCTATAGACACCCTACTCAAGGCATCTGCCACAATATTAGCCTTACTAGGATGATAATGCACACTCATATCATAGTTCTTAAGAAGTTCTAGCCACCTTCTTTGCCTCAAGTTGAGATCCTTTTGAGTGAAGACATATTAGAGGCTGTTATGATCGGTGAACAAATCAACATGCACCCTATACAAGTAGTGACGCCAAATCTTTAATGAAAACACAACAGCGACTGACTCAAGATCATGGGTACGATATTTCCTTTCATGCACTTTGAGTTATCTAGAAGCATAGAATATGAGCTTACCATTTTGCATCAACACACAACCTAAACCAACTCGGGAAGCATAACAATATACAATAAATCCCTCTAACCCTTCCGGTAGTGACAATATAGGCGCGGACACAAGCTTATCTTTCAATGTTTCGAAACACCTTTCACATTCATTGAACACACAAATTTGGCTTTCTTTTGAGTCAACTTTGTCATACGGGAAGCAATAGAAGAGAACCTATTCACAAACCTCCGAAAGTAACCTGCTAAGCCCAAGAAGCTCCTAATATCTGACGGGGTCAATGGTATAGGTCAATTCCTAATCACATCCGTCTTCTTAGGATCCACCTTAATACCATCTCCCAACACCACATGTCTTAGAAAGGTAACCTCCCTAAACCAATAGTCACATTTTCATACTTAACATATAACTTCTCTTGCCTCAATCTTTGCAACACAACCCTCAAATGAGCCCTATGCTCCTCCTCACCACCAGAATATATCAAAATGTCATTAATGAATACCACAACAAACGAACCAAGGTAGGGTTTAAAGACCCTATTCATTAAATCCATGAAGATGGTTGATGGATTTTTTAACCCATGTGACATCACAACAAACTCAAAATGCCTATATCTAGTCCGGAAGGCCCTCTTAGGAGTATCACACTCCCTCACCTTCACTTGATGGTACCTGAACCAAAGATCAATCTTAGAGAAGTGGCTAGCCCCTTGTAATTGGTCAAACAAATCATCAATCCTTGGAAAAGGATACTTATCTTGATGGTGACCCTATTAAGTTGCTGGTAGTCAATGCACATTCTAAGAGACCCATCTTTCTTCTTCACAAACAACACCGGTACACCCCAAGGTGATGGTCTTGGCCTAATGAAACCCTTCTCCAACAAGTCCCTCAATTGCTCCTTTAACTCTCTCAACTCTGCCGAGGCCATATGGTAAGAGGGAATAGAAATGGCTTGAGTATCGGGGAGGAGGTCTATACCAAAATCTATTTCCCTTTCGAGAGGAACACCGGGAAGGTCATTTGGAAAGACATCAAGGAACTCATTTACGATCTGAACCGAATCCATGGGAAGGACTTTAGACTCCATATCCCTAACCTTGACAAGATGGTAAAGACACCCCTCAGAGATCAACTTACGGGCTTTAATGCAAGAGATGAATCTACCCTTGACCACCACATCAAGACACTCCCACTCAAGGACAGGTTCATTTGGGAATAAGAATTTGACCCTATGGGTTCTACAATCAATAGAAGCATAGTATGCAATAGAACTAGTCATAACATAGAATCAAGTGACAATAGAATCAACTCATAGCATAAATGCATAGCTTTGTCAAACAACACCTCTACTACATATAAGAGCGGGGGCCAAGACATATAACCGGGCTCTCCCTCATAGTCGATAAGAACAATACTTTAAGAATAATTATGTCTTATATATAGCAAGAATTCACAAACTAGGTCCCCAGAATAGAGTACTCACCAACTACCTTGAGAATGTCGTACTAGCGACGTAGAGGAGGATGCTCAAGAGGGACTCAAATTCCCACATGGTGATATCATGTAGGCAAGAGTATGCATTAGTACTTTTGAATGTACTAAGTATGTAGGATGCAATACAACAAGAGTGAGGCATCATGATCAAAATGCATAGAGATAAGCAAAAAAGCATCATATAATAATATGACACGTATGATCAATGCTTAAGTAAAACATGCTTAAGTAACTCATACTCAAAGAATATAATATGTGTAGAAGAGACCAAGCTAGATTTTTAAAGTACAAACCCCTAGGCAGGTTGATGATGATCTCACCCATCACCCTGGTGTGTGAGGTACAAGCCCATCAATTAGGATGGTGGCAATCCCACCTACCATCCTTGTGCCAAGGTACAAACCCCTTGGTAGGTTAGAAGATGGTCACACCCTACTTCCGATGGTGCCTAGGTACAAACCCCTCGATAGGTTACCAAGGTACAAAATTCTTGATAGGTTAGAGGATGGTCACACCCTACCTCCCACGGTGCCAAGCTATAAACCCCTTGATAGGTTACCAAAGTACAAACCCCATGATAGGTTAGAGGATGGTCACACCCTACCTCCCATGGTGATTAACGCGTACCCCTCAATTGGCTATGGTCAATCCAACACTATATAGAGAAATACCATATACATACTTTCCTTCTATCATCATCATAACATCATATACATACTCTTCTTTCATCATCATAACATCATTCATAATATAAGACATGCATTGGACCTTCAAATCCTCAATAAAATCATATCCGGACATTTTATCAAACACTTGGCGGGTGTGTAGTGCTAGTATATAACCATGCAAATCAAGAGTGAAATCATGCAAGTAAATCCAATGTAAAACCATTAAATAACACTTTATAACACCCTCAAGCAACATACATCAAGACCCTTAGTTAAATCTCACCTTAGATCTAAGATTTTTAGTTCTAAACATGCTAAAACAAATCATACTTTCATGAAACCCCAATTCACTGTGCAGTGAAATTCCTAATAATCAAAACCCATGAGTAATCAACTTTAAACCATGCAATTTAAGTAGAAAAGTGGACTTGGCACCATAGTGAAAGGACCCACTGGTTGAAACCCACACACCTTAGCTTTGGAGAAACTTTTGATGAAGATTAAAAATGGAGACTTGAAGCTTGAAAGAAATCCTTATAGTTGGAAGAGGTTTTGAGACTTGAATTTAGGAGTGAAAAATATGGCTAAGTGTTTGAGTGATTATTGGGGAATGTATATGATGATTGATGGTGAAATATGGCTAAGTATAGGTATTTTAGTGAATGGGAACACTTAGGCCCAAGACTTAAAAGTCTTTGACCGAGTTGGAAAAACAGTCACCAAAATTGTACAGGGGTGGGGAGGCGGAAATCCCATTGTTTTCAACCCCACTTGGAAAATCATAATTTGATTCGGTTGCTTAAAAAACAGGGTTAGACCTATTTCCCACTCAATTTGATCCCCTGAACAAGAATATGAAGTTGAATTTTTGAAATAATGAACGGATTTTTAGATATATGGAAATTACAATTTCGGGCACTTCCGAGGTACATTTTCGGACACTTTTTGAGGTCGTTTCAATATCTTCTCCTTGGGAACATTCGTCCCCGAATGTAAAATAAGCGTACATGACAAGAGTGATCATAAACAAATCAGCCCCAACAAGAATGCAACATTATATTTAAAACACCCTTTTCAAAATCTCAACATAAGTGTAAAATAATAAGTTTGTCAACTTAAACATGAATGCATATGCATGACATAAGGGCTGAAACATAAGAATTGAAATCATAGAAAAAGACTTGACGTGTTTTCCTGAGCTTGAATAGAATGAAAGAGGTATGGATATTGCTGCTCCATGCCCACACTAGTTCCCCGAGAGGCACATACGAATAGATGACTCCTCCAAAAAGGGCCTCGACGAACACCACCTCATTATTAGTAAACTTCTCCACTCATCCATCCAAGACCTCCACTGAGACCTTCTCCTAAGCCAAGTTATCCTCCATGTCACCCATAATCTCAAGGAGTTCTATAGCACTAGAATCACCAACACATTCCCTCAACTTAGAAGCATGTCCAACTGGACAACCATACTCCTATCCATAGGCAAATTTCTAAACTTATGCAACCTTACCAACCTCCCTCTACACTTTATAAGGACTCACAACCCTCAAGTCAATTGTCAACCTTAAATACACCTAACCCACTTGGTACAATAACCACCATCTCCCCCTTGGGAGACAACCTCCACCTCAAAACTTCCAACTCTAACAAGGCGGAATCAAGGCCTTGCTTAAACTAGAGCTTCTCAACCAAGGAAGATTTGGAACCACCAAGAACACTATAGTACCATTCTCAACTTCCCTAACCTAACTTCTAATCTAAGCCACTGATGGACCCTACTAGTCCCCTCCTTGCCACTATTATCCACATATACTAAGCTACCCATAAACACCCTACTTAGAGCACCAACCACAACACTAACCTTACCGGGAAATAATGCACACTCATTTCATAATCCTTAAGGAATTCTAACCACCTTCTTGCTATCCACAATGCACACTTATCATATTTAGCAATCAACCTCTTGTCCTCCAAGACTTGCAACACTACCCCCAAATGATTCACAAGCTCTAAACAAACCAATACCTCATCACTAGAGATCACCACAAGCATATCAAGGTAGAGTTTTAAGACCCTATTCTAAGGACTCACAAACATAGGGGTAATGCACAAATCAACTAAACAACTCCACCAATACTAATAATGCTCACTTAAGGATAAAGCTCAAACCAAAGATCAACCTTAGTGAAGCAGCTAACCCATTGTAGTTTTCCAAATAGATCAACCATTCTAAGCCATCATATTACAACCTTACGGGTTCTACACTCATTGGAGACATGTTATGCAAGTATCCCTAACTACCCAAGACCTCCAACAGATCAAGCTAAGTTAAAGCAAGACCACAAAACAAGGCTTCTACGCAATAACAACATGGGGCAACCCTTAGAGATCAATTAAAACTTACGTCAAGAATGGACCTACCTCTTTTGCTACCACTTGACAACCTCGTACCGAAAGACAGGTTCATTAGGGAGTCAGAATCTACTCTACGTGTTCTACCAGACACAACATGCATACAACTATCACATCCCATGTATAATAGCAAAACCACCACACCAACTCCAACAAGTCACAAGGAAAAACCTAATGCAATATGAACACGGATCAACACTAATGGACTCTCTAGCAACCAAAAAGAATAAAGAAAGAAACAATGGCACACCGGCCCTATTAATGCACACACATCAAAGTCAAAGGAACCTTAGCTTACCAGTAGCAACATCGGATGCCTCATCTACTTCTTGCCTTCTTTGAAGAGCATAAAACCGATTACGCCTTGGAGAACCTCCTCGATCAAATTCACCACCCTTACCCTAGCTGTGATACTTAGGGCATTCAAACTTCTTGTGACCCATCTCTTCACAACTAAAACAAATATTTGTACCCCTCAAGCATAGGCTACTTTGGACATCCAACTTTCGGAGCCACACCTTCAACACCTTGGGCCCTTAGGAAAACATTAGCAAATCCCACCTTAGAATCATGAGAAGACCCTTGGCCATGATGGGACCGGATACCCTTTTGGAACTTACCTTTAAAATGGGCCCTCTTGGCCTCAAATTCCCTTCTCTTCCTCAATTTCTTCTCCTCCATTTGTTCAGTATATTTCATCAACCGAAACAAGTCCATGTCACCAATCAACATAGCGGACTGACATTCCACACTCACCAAGTCGAAGACACCCATCACAAACTTGTTCATCCTAGTCCTTGCATCGAACACAATTGAGGAGCATATTTAGATAGTTGGGTGAACTTGAGGGCATAATTCCTCACACTCGTTTCAAGTTCATGAACTACACCAACTTAGCCTCCCTAACCTCAAGAGGGAAGAAACAATTAAGAAAATACAATTTGAACTCCTCCCAAAGCACCACATTACCATTTTCCTTCTCCCCCTTCCATTGTTCATACCATATTTGGGCTACACCCTTGAGTTGGTATGCTGCCAACTTTGCCTTTTTACTCGACCCAACACCTATGAGAGCCAAAATCTTGTAGACCTCATTAATGAACTCTTGTAAATCTTCCTCCACCTTTGACCCATGCAACACCGGAGGATTCATCCTTATGAATTCCCTTACCCTAGCTCCCATGGTAGTAGCATGAGGGGCTTGGGACCCTTGGTTGACTTGATTGGCCACATCTTAGGCAGGCATAGTAAGAGCATCCCAGAGCTCCCCATTGGTAGCTTGCTCCTCGGGAGGTTGGGCCCTTCTTACTTGAGTGTTAGGCATGATCTAGCATAGCAAAATACAATCATTAGGGGAAGGCTTGCTTCGACTCTATAGCACGAATTAGAACATGAATAAGGGAAACTTTTCCTAAAACGTATCATAGCCTCTTACTCATAGTTGTGGTGCACAACACAACCATAAATAAGACTCTAATCGACGTGGTGTGTTGGACTATGAGGACCTATCAACCTAGTGATCTGATACCATCTTTGTCATGACCCAAGCCTAGGGTCTAAACGTGACCGACGAATGGGGAACCCGAAGGGACCCCAAACAAGCCTCGTAGCATATCATTACACATTTTTGGTCACAGAAGCAAATAAAAGACATTTGACGAATAACAATGGGGGAAAGGGGGCTAAGGGAGAACTAGACATAACATAGAATCAATGTACAATAGAATCAACTCATAGCATAAATGCATTGCTTTGTCCAACAACCCTGTACTACATAGATAAGAGCGGAGGCCAAGACATACAACCAAGCTCAGCCTCGTAGTAAATAAGAACAATATATTAAGAACAATCATGTCTTATACATAGCAAGAAATTCACAAACAAGGTCCTCGGAATGAAGGAATCACCAACTATGCTGAGAATGTCATACTAGCCACATAGAGGAGGATGCTCAAGAGTAACTCTGGTTCCTACATGGTGATATCGTGTAGAAAAGAGTATGTGTTAGTACATTTGAATGTACTAAGTATGTAGGATGCAATGCAACAAGAGTTAGGCATCATGACCAAAATGCATAGAGATAAGCAAAAGATATCATATAATAATATGGTATGTATGATCAATGATTAAGTAAAACATGCTTAAGTAACTCATACTCAAAAGATATCATATGTGTAGAAGAGACCAACCTAGATTTACAAAGTACAAATCCCTTGGTAGGTTGATGATAATCTCACCCATCACCCTGGTATGTGAGGTATTAACCCCTTAACAAGGTTGGTGGCAATCCCACCTACCACCCTGGTGCCAAGGTAAAAACCCCTTGGTAGGTTACCAAGGTACAACCCCTTGATAGGTTAGAGGATGGTCACACCCTACCTCCCAAGGTGATTGAGGCGTACCCCTTATGTGGCTTTGGTCACCCCAACACTATATAAAGAAATACCATATACATATTTTCCTTTTATCATCATCATAACATCAAATACATACTCTTCTTTCATCAACATAACATCATTCATAGCATAAGACATGTATTGGACCTTCAAATCCTTAAGAAAATCATATTTGGACATTTTATCAAATACTTGGCGGGTGTGTAGTTCTAGTGTATAACCATGCAAATCAAGAGTGAAATCATGAAAGTAAATACCATGTAAAACCATTAATCAACACTTTATAACACCCTCAAGCAACATACATCAAAGCATTTCATCAACTCTCACCTTAGATCTAAGATTCATAGCTCTAAACATGCTAAAACAATCATACTTCCATGAAACCCCAATACACTATGCAGTGAAATTCCTAATAACCAAGACCCATGTTTAACCAACTTTGAATCATACAATTTAAGTAGAAAAGAGAATTGGGCATCAATTGGTGAAAGGATCCAATGGTTGGAACCTACATACCTTAGCTTTGGGAAAACTCTTGATGATGATTTAAAATGGAGACTTGAAGCTTGAAAGAAATCCTTAGATCTGGAAGAGGTTTTGAGACTTAAATTTAGAAGTGAAAAATATGGCTAAGTGTTTGAGTGAGTATGAGGAATGTTTAGGATGATATGAGGGTGTAATATGCCTAAGTATAGGTACTTTAGTGAATGGGAACACTTAGGCCCAAGACTTAAAAGCTTTGGACTGAGTTGGAAAAACAGTCACCAAAATTCCGCAATGCGAAAAGCCCACTATTTTTATCCACATTTGGAAAATCATAATTTGATTTTGTTGCTTAAAAATTGGGGTTAGACCCATTTCCCACTCAATTTCACCATCTGAACAAGAATATGAAGTCGGATTTTTGAAATAACTAACAAATTTTTAGATATATGTAAATTATGATTTTGGGCACTTTTGAGGCACATTTTCGGGCACATTTTGGGGTCATTTCACCCTTTCCTCCCATGCAAAGCATAAAACTTGTTGTACCTAGGAGCACCATCTTGTCGGCTACTCTCCCCAATGGGAACGCGTTAGCACCTTGTGGATAAACCTCCTTCTCATTGTTGCGGTTTCGAGGGCGATCTATCGCCTTATGCCCCATTTCCCCACAACCATACGAAGCATCAGTATTTCTCAAGCATGGGCCACCGTGACCCTTACCACACTTCGGACACACATAAATAGGAGGCACACCCCTAACACCTTGGGCCCTCGAAAAATTATTTGCAACCCTCATATCCAATACATGTGTAGACCTTTGGCCTTGATGGAACCGGCCACTCTTTTGGAACTTACCTTTAAAATGGGCCCTCTTGGCCTTATCACCCCTTCTCTTCCATTTGTTCAGGATAGGTCATCAAATGTGACAAGTCTATGTCACTAGTCAACATGGCGGACCGGCACTCTTCACTAACCAAGTAGGAAACTCCCATCAAAAATTTGTTCATCCTAGATCTTGAATCGGCAACCGAATGCAAAACATACTTAGAGAGTTGGGTAAACTTGAGGGAAAACTCCCTCACACTTATAGGCCCTTGCCTTAAATTCATAAATTCCACTAATTTAGCTTCCCTAAGTCCAAGGGGGAAGAACTGACTAAGGAAAGCCGCACTGAACTCTTCCCAAAGCACCACATAGTTGACTCCTTTGTCTTCCTTCCATTGTTTGAACCATATTTGTCCTACCCCTTTGAGTTGGTAGGCTGCCAACTTCGCATTATCCTTAGACCTCACACCCATGATAGACAAAATCTTCTAGACCTCATCGATGAATTTTTAAGGGTCCTCATTCACCTTTGACCCATCAAATTTTAGGGATTCATTCTCATGAAGTCTCTCACCCGAGAGGCCGGTGTAGGAGCATGAGGGGCTTGGGCCCCTTGATTGGCTTGATTAGCCACAACTTGTGCAAGCAAGGTGAGAGCATCCTTAAGCTCTGCATTGGCTGGTTGCTCATCGGATGTATGGGCTCGTATTCCTCTAGTGTTAGGCATGATCTAGCATAGAAAAGAATAATCGTTTGGGGGAAAAACTTACTTCAACTCTATAGCACGACTTAGAACATGAAGAAGGGAAACAGTTCCTAAAATGTCTCACAGTCTCCTATTCATAGTTGTGGTGCACAACACAACCATTAATAAGACTCTAATCAATGCGATGTGTTAGACTCCGAGGATCTAACAACCTAGTGCTCTAATACAAAGTTTGTCACGACCCAAACCTAGGGCCTAGACGTGACATAGTGCATGGGAATTCGAGGGGACCCCAAGCAAACCTCTTAACATATCATTACACATCCTTGGTCGTGGAAGCAACATAATACAACAAGAAGTAGTAAATTTGATAACCAGGGCTAAGGGAAACACTTTCATATCATAGACATCAAGGACAAGAGAGTCAAGACTAATAGCATAGATACATAATATGTCCGACAACACCTCTACTACATAGCTAAGAGCAGGGGCCATGAAAAATAACTGGGCTCACCTTCATAGTCAATACATAACATAAAAGAAAGATAGTCTTAGTACATAGCAAGACATCATAATCAATATCCCCAGAATGGAGGACTCACCACAAGTTTGAGAGACAATCTTACTAGCCACATAGAGGAGGAGGATGATCAAGCTGTGCTCCAATTCCTACATGGTGATATCATGTAGGCACAAAGTATGCGTTAATACATTTGAATGTACGAGGTATGTAGGATGCAATGCAACAAGTGATAAACACCATAAACAAGATGCATAACATAGGCAATGAATAAGATTATAGCAATATGGCATGTATGAATGATGCTTGAAGTAAAATCATGCTTATATAGACCATAATACAAGTGTAAGGAGCGACTATTCTTAGTGCAATCCAAGGACTACCATCTCCATGGAGAGGCGAATGAGGTACAAACCACTTCATGAGGTTGAAGTAGTACAACCCCCCCCCCCACAAGGTTGAAAGCCAACACTATAGAGATAATATCATATATATACACTCCTTTCATCATCATATACATACATTTATTTTCATCATCATTTCATCATCATTCCATCATCATATGGTCATTCAATGCATAAGACATGCATTGAACCTTCAATTCCTCAAGAACCGTTAATCGAATATTTTATCAAACACTTAGAGGGTGTGTAGTGCTAGTGTAAAACCATGCAATTCAAGAGTGTTATCATGCTAGAAAATTCAATGTAAAACCATCAATAGATACTTGGTAACACCCTCAAGAAATATACATCAAAACCCTTCATCAGGCCTTACAATAGATCTTAGATTCATAACTCAACACAAAGTAAAACAGTCATAATTTCATAAACCCCAACATAGTGTGTAGTGAATTTCATAATATGTAAGACCTATTTGTAAATCAACTTTAAGTCATGCAATTTTTTTAAAGGAAAGGAAGCATGGGCATCATGAGTGAAAGCAACCTATGAAAGAAACCAACATACCATAGCTTTGGAGATGAACTTGATGAAGATTGGAGATGGAGACTTGAAGTTTGATTGAGACCCTTAGAATCCAAGTGAGTTTGAGACTTAAATTTAGGAGGTCAAATATTTTCTAAGTGTGTGAGGGTTTATTTGGTAATATCTTGAATTATTTGAGGGTGAAATAAGGCTAAATATAGGCATTTTCACACATGGAAACACTTAGGCCCAAGACTTAAAAGTCTTGGAGCGAGATAGAAAACTAACCACAAAATTATATAGAAGTACGCCCTTGGCGCGTCACGCCAAGGGAGCGGATCGTCTCTGGAAATCCCATTTTTGCAACTTCCAAATATTGCTACGGTTGTTCTTAAATCTGGGTTAGATCCATCTCTCACTCAATTTGATCCCCTGAACAAGAATATTAAGTCGGATTTTCAATATCGCACATAGATTTTTAGATATATGGAAATTACGACTTCGGGCACTTCTGAGGCACATTTTTAGGCTCTTTTTGGGGTCATTTCAATGTCGTGCTACAGAAGTTAAGGTAATGTTTTACCCCCAATGATTGTTCCTTGCTATGCTAGATTATGCCTAACACAAGAGAAAGAAGAGCCCGCACACACTCGAGGGACAACTAGTTCATGTTGTGGCCTATTCTCCAAAGGAGGTGGATTGTCATCCGCCTCATACACATCAACATTCTGATTCATACCTTCATTAACCGTGATATTAGCATTGTTTTGAGCCATTCTTCTTATAACCCGTTGGATCTCTAAGTCAATCAGAGCTAAAGGAATGCCTTGGCTCCTTGTGTTGGGCATACACAACTTGTATACCCTGCAAAGAATCTAAACAAAAACAAAAATGAAAGTAAAATATAAGAGAAATAAGAAATTAACACTCAAATTATGCTACTAGTGAATTCAAGCGAGTGGGTCCCCAGAGGGAGGCTCGCACGACGGGCTATTAGCTCAGTGGTAGAGTGCGCCCCTGATAATTGTGTTGTTGTGCCTAGGCTGTGAGGGCTCTCAGCCACATGGATAGTTCAATGTGCTCATCGGCGCCTGACCCTGAGATGTGGATCATCCAAGGCACATTAGCATGGCATACTCCTCCTGTTCGAATCGAGGT
>JAPFFP010068285.1:0-24973 GCA_026153255.1 Solanum medicagineum
ACTCTCTCAAACACTTGGACAAATATTTCCAATTCAAGTGTCCCAAACTTACTTCCAGATCTTAAAAAACTAATTCAAGTTTCATTCTCTCATTTGAATTTAATTCAAGATTACTTATGTCGTTTAAGACCATCATGGGTCCCCTACATCAATCCAAGTTCAAAAGAATTTCCATTGGCGATGTTTTGCACAAGTACCTACAGGAGGGTAAACTTTATATGGGCATATCTCTTAGGACAAAAATAACTGGTTGGCCCACTATCAACCAAAACAAAGCTCTATGAATTATCTTTCCAACACACTTGGTTTCACCTTATTTAGAGTTCGAATGAAGAAGTTATGTCCGTTTTTGTAGAACTTGGATGTGCAGGGGTATATTCAGGTTTTTTCCAAATTTCGCATCATTAATTGCATTCCCAAAATTTAGCCATTTCTATCGGTATTTTGGGGATTCATATGCTATCTTCACACTTTCAGAAGACCTAACCCTATTCCTAAAGCTCAAATTCACTCATCATAATTGGAAAACATTCTCAATTCTCTCAAGAGCCCCCATCAAAACCCCAATACAAATTCAGGAGAACTCAAGAACAAGCTTTGATTCCAAGACCCACATCCAAACTTCAAATATTGCACAACTCAATTTCAAGAAATTTAAGCTCTAAGATATGTGGGTTTCATTCATGGGTACCTTTCACCCGTGAAGCCTAATCTTCGATTTCTATGAAAATTACATATTTCCAAGTTGTGTTGCTTATGGTTATTATTCATTAGAGATTATGATCATATACTATATTGGGATTTTATGCATGTTTGGTTAAAAATACATCATTACTCATTTTTAAGTCTATACCATTAGATGATTTACCTATTATGATTATGCATGTTTTAAGCGTCAGAACTGTGAGCTCTCTTGGGATATGATGAGGGGTTTCAATGTATTTTGAAAGATGGTATTATCAAGTATTGATGGGCTTTTTTACTTCAGGATTGCTTACATGATTTTACTCTTTAATTGCATGATTTTACACTAGCATTACACACTCGCCAAGTGTTTGATAAAATATCTGGATTATTTATCTTGAGTTGTTGAAGTTCTAGAGCAAGGTATATGAGTTTAATGACTTTATGATGATGAAAGTATGGTATTCATGTGTTGATTGCATGGAAAGAATCTATAGTGATGGAAATTTACCGAATTGGGGGGTGGTACCTCATTAACAAAATTAAGGAGTTGGTGCCTCATTAACCGAATTAAAGGGATGGTACCACATTAACCAAATTGAGATGTTGGTACCTTATTAAACAAATTGAGAGATTAGTACTTCATTAACCGAATTGAGGTGTTGGTACCTCATTAACCGAATCGAGGGTTTGGTACTTCAATCACCTAAATATAGGATGGTACATTTGATAACCAAGCTAAGGGGTTGGTACCTCAAGCACCCAGGATGGGAGGTGATAAACTCATTTCCCAAATGATACTCTTCTTTTACGTACATAATATGTTCTATATAAGCATGTTTTACTTCATGTATCATTCATAGATATCATATCGTTAGTATGTTATTCATTGCTTATGATTATGTATTTTTCCTATGATGCCTATCTCTTGTTGCATTGCATCCTATATACTTAGTACATTTAAATGTACTAACACATATTCTATACCTACATGATGTTACCATGTAGGAACCAGAGCTCCGTTTGGTCATCACCCTTCTCCACGTGGCTAGTACGAATTCTCTTAAGCTCGTTGGTGAGTCCTCCATTCTGGGGACAATGTCTACGTTCTTATAATATGTATTAAGACTCCTTTTTTTATGGTATTCTTTGACTATGAGGGTCAGCCCGGTTACTTTTCTTGGCCCCTGCTAAGTTCTATGTTTAGAGGTGTTGTTGGAAAAGACATGTATTGATGGTATGAGCTTTGACTCTCTTGACTCCATGATGTTTTATGCGATGAAAGATGTCCCTTAGACCTATATATTGCTATTTACAATCTTTTATTGATATTTTATTGCTTTCATGACCAAGGATGTGTAATGATATGTTAAGAGGCTTGCTTGGGGTCTCTTCGGGTTCCCCATGTTCCTTGTCACGTCTAGGCCCTAGGCTTGGGTTGTGACAAAGTTGGTATCAGAGCACTAGGTTATTAATAGTCCTTAGAGTCCAACACACAACGTCAATTAGATTCCTATTCATGGTTGTGAAGCTCGCCACGACTATGAGTGGGAGGCTGTGAGGCATTTTAGGAAATGTGTCCCTTCTTCTTGGTCTATGTCTTGTGATAGAGTTAAGTCCCCTAAGGCTTATTTCTTAGTTTAATCTTTGAATTTCAGAAAATGTTCCGAGCTAGTCAGGACGGTGATATATTGAATGCGGAGTTCACAATGCTCTATGGGTATTGACCAAAGTGGTGAAAAAATTTACAACCTAACTCAATCGACTACTAAGTGCCCATGGGAGTTCAAACGGTAAGTGGAGGAGTAGTAAGGCCTAGAGAGCCCGTGTTAGGGGTATGTTCCAAATGTGGTGGTGGTGTGGTGCCTTATGCTAGGTGCCCAAGATGTGGTAGAGGCCATGATGACTCATGCTTGAAGGGGTAGCAAAGCCTAGGTGCCAAAAGTATGAGAATGGCCATGGTAGCCCAGTTTTGAAGAGATCTAATTCTTGTTTTGGTTGTGGCGGATTTGGTCACAATGTTAGCAGTTGTCCTCATGCTCAACCCAAAGGTAGAGGTAAAGATCAGAAAGGTGGTGCCTATGGCACACTAAATTTTATACTTTTCAAGGGACGCAAGAAGGGGATAAAGTGCCCGATGTTGCTACCGATATGTTGAAATTTCCTTTGGCTTTGATATGTTTGCACTGATGGTCCTGGGTTCCACTATTTTCTTCATGATTATTTCTCCTTAATAGTGGGCTTCTAGTGGAGTTGTTGTGTGAGCATTTGGAGTTTATCCCTTTGTTGAGTCTATTGTTGTTGGAAAGTTCATAGTTATCTTTTCATGTTCATATTGCATTAGTTCTTGCCTTGTGACTTGTTGGGTTTGAAATGGTGGATTTTGATGCCATACTTGGGATGAATTAGTTCCATAGATGTTGTGTCTCCTTTGATTGTAGGGCCCATAGAGTTAAATTCCATTTCCTTAGTAAACTCGTCCTTGAGTGGGGGCTTGTAAGGTGGATGTTAAGGGGTAAGTACATTTCTTGTCTTAAGTTACAATTGATCTCTAAGGAGTCGCATTTACCGTCTTGTAAGAGTTAGGGACGTGAGCCTAAGTTATTTCTATTGAGTTGTTTCAGTGATCAATGAGTTAGTGAATGTCTTTTCCGATATTTTGAATTTGGGGTGGAGTCTTTTGGTTTGACTTATGCATAGGTTATGTCTATAGGTCTCATAAATAGGGTCTTCAATCCTACCTTGTTATGTTTGTAGTTGAAACGACCCCAAAATGTGACCTAAAACGTGCCTCAGAATTCCTGGAACATTAAATTCTATATATCTCAAAATTCATTCATTATTTCCAAAATCCAATTCGTGATCAGGGGATCGAAATTAGGTAAAAAAGGGTCTAACCTCGATATATAAGCAAGAGATTAGCAATTATAAATTTTTAAGTTACGATTTTCGGTGAGGTCTACGCGATGGAGGCGGGATGCGCCAGCAGCCAGTCTCAGTGTATTTTTTAGTTCATCCAAAATTTTCTAAGTGTTGGGCCCAAGTTTTCCCAAACATGTTTTTACCTATAGTTAGCCAAATTTTACCCTCGTATCCTCCTAAACATTTCCCAAAATTCACTAAAACACTTAGTCATATTTTGACTCCCCAAACTCAAGTCCCAAACCCTCATCCAAAGCTAAGGTTCTCCTTCAAGGTTCTTCTTCAAGCTTCAAGTCTCTATCTCCAATCTTCACCAAGTTCATATCTAAGCTAAGGTATGTGGGTTTTTTTCATAGATTCCTTTAATCCATGACACCCAAGCCTCTTTTTTACTTAAATTGCATATTTAAAGTTGATTTACAAATAGGTCTTGATTATTATGAAATTCACTGCACACTATGTTAAAGCTATGTAAAGTTGTGACTGTTTTGCTATGTTTTGAGCTATAAATCTTGGTTCTATTGTAAGAATTGGGAAGGAGTTTGGATGTATATTGATTGAGGGTGTTGCAAGGTGTTGATTGATGATTATAAAATGTATTTTGTTGCATGATTTCATCTTCAAATAACATGGTTTTATACTACCATTACACATTCTCTAAATGTTTGATAAAATGTCCAGATGTGGTTTATTGAGAAATTGAAGGTCTAAAGCATGAGATATGATATAAATGACTATATGATGATGAAATGAGCTTATGTATACGATGTATTCTATATAAAGTATTGCAATAGACCATACCCATTCCGGGTGACCTAGTTGAAGGGTCAATATCTCAAGCACTGGGGTGATGGATGCTATCATCACTAATCTTGATGAGGGGTTTGTAACTCACACACTAGGGTGATGGATGCTATAATCACTAACCTTGATGAGGGGTTTGTACCTCACACAATATGGTGATGGTTGCTATCTTCACTAGTCTTGATGAGGTGTTTGTACCTCACACACTAGGGTAATGGGTGCCATCATCACTAACCTACCAAGAGGTTTGTACTTTGGAAATCTAGCTTGGTATTTTCATCACATATGATATCCTATATGAGCATGAGTTACTCAAGCATGTTTTGCTTAAGCATTGAACATACATGCCATATTGCTATATTATGCCTATGTTTAATATATGCATTCTGATTATGATGCCTATCTATTTTTGCATTGCATCCTACATACTTAGTGCATTCAAACGTACTAAAACATACTCTATGCCTACATGATGTCACCATGTAGGAACCGATGCCCCAGTTGATCATCCTCCTCCTCCACGTGGCTAGTCGGTGCTATTAAAGATAGTTGGTGAGTCCACCACTCCGAGGACCTTAGTCTGTGATTCTCCTATTATGTATTAAGACATTCTTCTTTATGTTCTATTTGAACCTGAGCGTCAGCCGGGTTGCTTTGTCTTGGCCCCCTCTCTTATCTATGTATCAGAGGTGTTTATTGGACATGTTATGTATCTACAGTATGCGCTTGACTCTTGTATCTTGACTATGATGATATTGTACAAGCTTTTTCCTCAGCACCAGTTTCCCATTCTTTTATCTTTGATGCTTGATTTATTGCTTCTGCGACCAAGAATGTGTAATGATGCTTTATGAGGCTTGCTTGGGGTCCTTTCGGGTTCCCCTTGCACCGCGTCATATGTAGATCCTAGGCTTTGGTCGTGATAGTGGTGGTCTCTAGTGATGAAGTGTTGATTTATTTGGAGCTTGAGAACTATTTTGGGGTAGTGTTTCAAATCTTGGGGAAATAGAAGTTGTGTGCTAAGTATGAGAAGTGTGAATTTTTATTGAAGGAGGTTACCTTTCTAGGTCATATTGTGTCGGGGATGGTATTAAGGTGGATCCTAAGGAGACATAAATGATTAGAAATTGGCCTAGACCTTTGACTCCCTTGGATGTTAGAAGTTTCTTGTGGATAGCGGGTTACTACCGGAAGGGTTATTGTGTATTCTGATGCCTCACGAATGGTTTGGGTTGCGGTTTGATGCGGAATGCTAAGGTGATAGCTTATACTTTTAGACCACTTAAGATACATAAGAAGGATTATCCTATCTATGAACTTGAAATGGCCGCCATGATATTTGCTTTAAGAATTTTGTGTTATTATTTGCTTAGGGTGCATGTTGAAGTGGTTACTGATGATAAGAGTTTCCAATATTTGTTCACCCAACAGATCTCAACTTGAGAAAAAGAAGGTGGTTAGAACTTCTTATGAATTATGATATAAGTGTGCATTATCATCCCGGTAAGACTAATTTTGTGGTCGGTGCTTTGAGTGGGGTGTCAATGGGTACCCTAGTTCATATTGATTGTGCTAGCAAAGGGGTGACTAGGGAGGTCAACCGATTGTCTAGATCGATGGTTAGGTTGGAAGAGGTTAATAATGCTGGCATTTATGGTTGTTGATGGTTTAGAGTCTTCCTTTGTTGATGAGATAAACGAAAAGCAAGATCGTGATCCATCCTTGTTAGAATTGAAGGCTCCGGTGAGCACTGGCAAGGTGGAGGTCTTCTCCCAAGGGGGAGATGGTTCCCTTAGGTACCAAGGTAGGTTGTGTGTGCCTAGTGTTGATGAATTGAGAAAGAAAGTTCTTGATGAGACTATTAGTGGCTATCATTCTACCATTGGTATAGCTACTTTTGAGACTGTATATGTTAGATGTTGTATGTCCTGCTTGGGTGGTTTGAAATGGGATGTTAGTGAATCCTTATATAGTGTTGAGGGGGATTGGTAAGGCTGCATACGAGTTGGAGTGGCCTGTGGATATGGATATGGTTCGTCCAATTCTTCATACATCTAGGTTGGGGAAATGTGTTGGTGATTCGGGTGTTATAGGACTCTTTGATGTTATGGACGTTGTGGAGGATGAGTTGACTTATGAGAAGGTCCGGTGTAGAAGTTGGGTGGATATGAGGAAAGGTTGATTTGTGAGGGCATAGTGTTTGTCAAGGCCTTTGGTAGAATCGTCAAGTTGGAAGTGTCATTCGGGGAGCCAGAGCGAGCATGGAAGAGCAATATATGTACCTGTTTCATTCTATTCAAGCTTGTGATAACACATCAAATCCTTTTCGTTTATGGTTCTAAGTCTTATGTTTCAACCCCTATGTCATTTGCAAGCATTCACATTTATATTGAAATGTTGAGATTTTGAAATTGGTGTCAAAATGCATTATTGCATTCTTGTTGGGGCTGATTTCTTCGTGATTACTCTTCTTATATATGTCTAATATTCAGGGATGAATGTTCCTAAGGGGGAAATATTGGAACGACCTGAAAATGTGCCTTGGAAGTGCTCAGAATCATAATTTTCATATATCTCAAAATTCGTGTGTGATATCAAATATCCGACATTATATTCTTGTTCAGGAGGAAAAATTGAGTGGGAGATAGGTCTAACCCGAATTTAGAGCGACCATAGCAAAATCTGAAATTTCAATGTTGGTGAAAAACAATGAAGATTCACACCGCAGACGCGACGTGCCATAATGTAATTTGGTGCCAACTTTTGTGTAACGGTCCAAGGCTTTTGCGTCTTGGGCCTAAGTCTTCCCATATGTGCAAATACCTATACTTAACCATATTTCACTTTCATATCATGCAAGACATTCCTCAATGCTCTCTCAAACACTTAGACAAATATTTTACCCAATTCAAGTGTCCCAAACTCACTTATTGATCTCAAGAAACTCATTCAAGTTTCAAGATCTCATTTAAATGTAAGTCAAGCTTATTTATGTCGTTTAAGACATCGTGTGTCCCCTACATCAATCCCAGTTCACAGGAATTTCCGCTGGCTAAGTTTTCCACAGGTACAGGTAGGAGGTTCAACTTTAAAGGGGCATATCTCTTAGCACACAAAGAATTGGGTAGCTCACAACCTACCAAATCAAAGCTCTTTGAATTAGCTTTCGCACGCACTTGTTTTCACCTTACTTGGAGTTCAGATGAAGAAGTTATGCCCCATTTTGGTAGAACTCTTATGTGAAGGGGTATATACGGGTTGTTGCCAAATTCCACCTCATTAATGACATTCCGTAAATTTAGCAATTTCTATTGGTATTTTTGGGATTACTTTGCTATCATAACACTTCCTAAAGACCTAACCTTACTCCTAAAGATCAAATTCACTCCTCCTAATTGGAATACACTCTCAATTTTCTAAAGAGCCTCCATCAAAACCCCAATACAAATTCAAGGAAACTCAAGAGCAAGCTTTGGATTCCAAGACCCACTTCCAAACTTCAAATCTTTTATAACCCTGTTTCAAGAAATTCAAGGTCTAAGGTATGTGGGTTTCATTCATGGGTACCTTTCACCCATGAAGCCTAATCTTTCATTTCTATGAAACTTGCATGTTTCCAAGTTGTCTTGCTTATGGGTATTATTCATTAGAGATTATGATCATATACTGTATTTGGGATTTTATGAAAGTTTGGTTGAAAATGCATGATAAATCATTTTTAAGTCTATACCATGAGATGATATACCTATTATGATTATGCATGTTTTAAGCTTTAGAGCCGTGATCTCTTTTGGGATTTGATGAGGGGTTTCAATGTTTTTTGCAAGATGGTATTAAAATGTATTGGTGTGGCATTTTACTTCAAGATTTGTTGCATGATTTCACTCATTAATTGCACAGTTTTACACTAGCATTACACACCCGTCAAGTGTTTGATAAAATGTTCGAATTATGTATCTTGAGTTGTTGAAGGTCTAAAGCATGGTATATGAGTTGAATAACCTTATGATGATGAAAGTATGGTATTCATGTGTTTATTTCTTGGAAAGTATCTATAGTGATGGAAATTATCGAATCGAGGGATTGGTACCTCATTAACCGAATTGAGGGGTTGGTACCACATTAGCAGAATTGAGAGGTTGGTACCTCATTTACAAAATTAAGGGATAGGTACCTCATTAACCGAATTGAGGGGTCGGTACATCATTAACCGAATTAAGGGGTTGGTACTTCAATCACCTAGATAAGGGGTGGTATATTCGATAAACAAGTTGAGGGGTTAGTACCTCAAGCACCTAGGATAAGAGGTGATGAATCAATTAGCCAAATGATGGTCTCTTTTTACACACGTTATATGTTCTATATAAGCATGTTTTACTTCAAGTATCATTCATGCATGTCACATTGTTAGTATGCTATTCATTGCTTATGATTATGCATTTTTCTTATGATGCTTATCTCTTGTTGCATTACATCGTACATAGTTAGTACATTCAAACATACTAATCCGTACTCTATGCCTACATGATGTTACCATGTAGGAACCGGAGTTCTATTTGGTCATCACCCTTCTCCATTTGGCTAGGACGAATTCTCTCAAGTTAGTCCTCCATTCTAGGCACAATGTCTATGTTCTTATGCTATGTATTAATACTCTTTTTCTTTATGGTATGCTTTGACTATGAGGTTGAGCTCAGTTGCTTGTCTTTGCCCCCGCTAAGTTCTATTTTTAGAGGCTTTGTTGGACAAGATGTGTATTGATGCTATGAGCTTTGACTATCTTGACTCTATGATGTTTTATGCTATGAAAGATGTCCCTTAGCCCTGGATATCCCTATTTACAACCTTTCATTCATACTTTGTTGCATCCGCGACCAAGAATATTTAATGATATGTTAAGTGGCTTGCTTGGGGTCCATTCAGGTTCTCCATGTGTCGTGTCATGTCTAGGCCCTAGGCTTGTGTCATAAAAGATGGTGAAATTCCCCAAAACGTGCCCAAAACTGTGCCTCATAAATGTTCATAATTGTAATTTCCATATATCTCAAAATTCATGTTTGATATCGAAAATAAGACTTCATATTCATGCTCAGTGGGCACAATTGAGTGCGAAATAAGTATAACCTTGATTTTAGAGTAACCATAGCAAAATTTCATTTTCCAACATTTTTCTTATAAAGTGTCAATCTGCACCTGATGCGTGACGCACCAGGGCATGGAGATGTGTATTTAATTTCTAATTTCACTATTTCAGCCTAAGGATTTGGGGTCTTCGGCCCATGCCATCTTATGGGTAAAAACACCAATACTTAGTCATTTTTCAATAGCATATCACTCAAGACACTCTCAAAATCCTTTCTAACACTTAGCAAAACATTTTATCCAAATTCAAGTATCCCTAACTCATTTTTGGATCTCATGAATTTCATTCAAGCATCAAGTTCTCATTCAAATCTTTATCAATGAAATCTCCAAAGTTGATGTATGTGGCTTTCAACCATTGGGTCCTTTCACCTATGGTGCCCAACCTTCTTCTTTGTGTAAATTGCATGTTTTTAAGTTGAATTATCTATGGGTATCTCCTATGATGAATTTTATTATAAACTATGTTGTGGTTTCATGAAAGTTTGACTTTTTAATCATGTTTTGAGCTATGAATCAATGATCTGTTATGGGATTTGATGAGGGGTTTCAATGTATCTTGCATGGGGGTGTTACCAAGTGATTGTGGTTGATTTACATTGAGTTCTCTCATATTATTCACTCTTGAGTTGCATGATTTTGAACTAGCATAATACACCCAACAAGTGTTTGATAAAATTTTCGATTAAGGATTCTTGAGCTATTGATTATCCATTACATGGCGTATGAGTCCATTGACTTTCTGATGATAAAAGGAATGTATGTAGGTGATGAATTCATGAAACATATCTATGGTGTTGCAAGTTGACAACACCTTGTTGGGGGATGTTAAGCCCTATCACCTTGTTGAAGGGTGTTAAGCTTCAATCACCTTATAGAGGGGGTGGGTCTTAAGCCCATACTACCTTATTGAGGGCTAAATACCTCAATCGCATTGTCGATGGGTGGCAAGACCATAATACCTTATTTAGGTGTATGTACCTCAATTGCCTTGTCGGGGGTGGCAAGTCCGTACTACCTTGTTGAGGGGTAAATACCTCAATCACCTTGCCGGGAGGTAGTGAGCCCGTAGTACCTTGTTGAGGGGTATATATTTCAATCACCATCTAAGGGGGTTGCACCCCTTGGATTTTAAGCAAAACTTGCTTGGGATATATGGATATGGTCTCTTCCTACACATGTATTATGTTCTATAGAAGCATGTTTCACTTCAAGCATTTCTTATGCATGCCATGTTGTTAATAGACTATCCCTTGCTTATGAATATGCATTTTGACAATATTGACTATCTCTTGCTGTATTGCATCCTACAAACTTAGTATATTCAAACAGACTAAAGCATACTCTATGTCTACATTAGGAATTGGAGCTCCTCACTATCATCCTCCACGTGGCTAGATTTGATATCTTGAAGATAAGCTTTAGTGAGGATTCAAGTTCAAGGAAGCTAGCTATGTTACTCTTGCTTATGTCATTACCTGATGTGTAACTTTAGTATGATGAGGGTGATCCTAGCAAGTGTCTTGGCCCCCGCCTAATCTATGCTAGAGGTGTTGTTGGCAAGTTATGCAATTAAGGTATGATCTTGCCTCTTCCATATCCTATGCCTTATACTATCAAAGACTTCCCTTAGTCTCTTTATCCTTATTTATACTCTCTTGTTGTTGTTTAATTGCTTCTGCGACCAAGGATGTGTAAATGATATGCTAAGAGGCTTGTTTAGGGTACCTCCAGGTTCCCATTCGCCGTTTTACGTCTAGGCCCTAGGCTTGGATCATGAAAAACTTGGTATCAAAGTAATAGGTTGTTAATGGTCCTTGAAATCCAACACATTGCATCAATTAGAGTCTTATTCATGGTTGTGAAGTGCACCACAAGTATGAGCAAGAGGCTGTAAGGCGCTTTAGGAAATTTTTGCCTTCGTCATGGTCTATGTATTGCTATAGAAGTTAAGGTAAGTCTTTTCCCCTAACCAATGATCTTTTCTATGCTAGATCATGCCTTTTTAAAAAGGACGACTAAGGAGAGCTCATTCACCTGAGGAGCAACCAACCCCTCCAGCTGCTCTACCTCTTATGGGGGAGTGGCCCATGAAGAGTTCTGGGATGCTATTACCATGCATAGCCCATTCCATGACTAATCAAATCAACCAAGGGGCCCAAGCCCCTCATGCTCATACTCCGACCTCCAGGGTAAGGGATTTTACAAGAATGAACCCACCGGAGTTCCATGGGGCTAAAGGCGATGAGGATCCTCAAAAATTTATTATGAAGTGTATAAACTGTTGTCTGTTCTGAGGATTAGATTGGAGTAGAAAGTGGAGTTTGTGGCCTAACAACTAAAGCGGGTAGCGCAAATTTGATTCACCTAATTTAAGCTGGAGAAGAGGAACGATAATGTGATTCTTTGGGAAGAGTTTAAAGAAGAATTTCTCAACCGGTTCTTCTCTCTTGAGCTAAGGGAGGCCAAAATGATGGAATTTATGAATCTAAAGCAAGGATCTATGAGTGTGAGGGAGTATGACCTCAAGTTTAACCAATTCTCCAAATATGCACCACAATTGGTGGCTGAGCCAAGGTCTAGGATGAATAAATTTGTGATGGGTGTGTCCGAATTGGTAAATGAGGAATGTTGGGCCGCCATGTTGTTGGATGATATGGACTTGTCTCACCTCATGATTTATGCTAAATAATTAGAAGTGGAGAAGTTGAGAAAGAGGAGAATCGGTGTGGCCAAGAAGGATAGTTTTGAAGGTGGATTCTAAAATCCCAAGGGTGGCCGGTTTCCTCAAGGCCACAAGCCTCCAAATTAAAGGCCTTCCAGTGCTTCTAATAGGGGGTTTGCTAATGACTATCCTAAGTGCCAAAAGTGTGCTAGAGGCCATAATGGCCCATGATTGAGGAATACTAATGCTAGTTATGGTTGTGGGGAAGTGAGGCATAAGATGATTGATTGTCCTCATAACCAAAACAAGGGTAGAGATGGCCATCCACAATGCCAATGTGCAAACACAGGTCCTAGGCAAAGAAGAGGTCAACATGGGGGTGCTCGAAGGCAAAATTGGTTCTATGCTCTTAAGGGAGACAATGGGTAGATGAGGTGCCCGATGTCATCACCGGTATATTAAAAGTTTTTTATTTTGATTTGTGAGCATAGACAGACTTGGGTGCTACTCTTTCCTTTATTACTACTCTTGTTGCCAAAAAGCTTCTTGTTAAACTCGAATTATTGTGTGAGCCATATGAAGTGTCTACTCCTGTTGGTGCATCAATTGTTGCTAGAAGAGTCTATAGAAATTTGCCCGCATTCATTTTGCATAGAATATTGCCTTCTGATTTTGTTGGGTTAGATATATTGGATTTTGATGTCATTCTTGGGATGTATTAGTTGCATGCATATTATGCCTCTATTGATCTTAGATCCCGTAGGGTCAAACTCAAATTCCCTAATGAACCCGTCCTTCAGTGGAGGAACCATGATGTAGTGGTCAAGGGTAGATTTATTTCCTGCATTAAAGCCTAAAGGATGATTTCTAAGGCATGTCTCTATCATCCTGTGAGGGTTAGGGATGTTAAGTCCAAAGTCCTTCCTACAGAGCTGGTTCTGGTGGTTAATGAGTTCCTTGATATCTTTCCCGATGAGCTTCCTAATGTTCCTCCCGAAAGGGGAATAGGTTTTAGCGTATACCTCTTTCTCGATACTCAACCTATTTCTATTCCTCCTTATCGTATGGCCCTGACAAAGTTAAAAGAGTTGAAGAAGCAATTGAGAGATTTGTTGGAGAATGGTTTTATTAGGCCTAGCCAATCACCTTGGGGTGCAGTGGTGTTGTTTGTGAAGAAGAAGGAGGGTACTCTTAAAATTTGCATTGATTACTAACAACTTAATAGGGTCACCATAAAGATAAGTACCCTCTACCAAGGATAGATGATCTTTTTGACCAACTTCAAGGGACTAGTAATCTAAGAATGATCTTCGCTCCGGGTATCACCATGTGAAGGTGAGGGAGTGTGACATTACCAAGACTGCCTTCCAGACTAGGTATGGGCACTATGAGTTTGTCGTTATGTCCTTCGGGTTGACTAATGCACCTGTTATCTTCAAGGATCTTATGAATAGGGTCTTTAAACCCTACCTTGATTAGTTTGTGGTGGCATTTATTGATCATATCTTGATGTATTCCCATAGCGAGGAGGAGCATGTGGATCACTTGAGGGTGGTGTTGCAAATCTTTAAGGAGGAGAAGTTGTATGTCAAATATGAAAAATGTAAGATTTGGTTGAAAGAGGTTGCCTTTCTAGGTGATGTGGTGTCAGGTGATGGTATCAGGGTGGATCCTAAAAAGACAAAAGTAATTAGAAATTTGCCTACACTTTTGACTCCATTCGACATTAGAAATTTCTTAGGTTTGGCAGTTATTACCGGAGGATTGTGAATGGGTTCTCTTCTATTGCTTTCTCTTATGACTAAGTTGGCCCAAAAGAAGGAAAAATTTGTGATGGCCAATGAGTGTGAAAAGAGTTTCCAAACTTTGAAAGATAAGCTTGTCTCCGCTCCTATCATGTCTCTATCGGAAGCGTTGGAAGGGTTTGTTATGTATTGTAATGCCTGAAGAATTGGTTTTGGGTTGTGTTTTGATGCAAAAAGGTAAGGTGATAGCTTATTGCTCTAGACAACTTAAAGTGCATGAAAACAATTATCCTACCCATGATCTTGAATTAGCCATCGTGGTATTTGCTTTAAAAATTTGGCATCATTACTTGTATGTGGTCCATGTTGATGTGTCTACCGATCATAACTCCAATATGTGCTCACCTAAAAAGATCTCAACTTGAGACAAAGAAGGTGGTTAGAGCTTCTTAAAGATTCTGATATGAGTGTTCAATATCACCTTGGTAAGGCTAATATTTTGGCCAATGCTCTAAATAGGGTATCTATGGGTAGCCTAGCTCATGTCGATGATGATGGCAAGGAGGTGGCTAGAAAGGTTCATCGATTTTCTAGATTGGGGGTTAGGTTGGAAGAGGTTGACTATGATAGTGTAGTGGTTGTTAATGGTTCAAAATATCCATTAATTGAGGAGGTAAAGGCAAAGCAACGTCTTGACCCTGCCTTCTTAGAGTTGAAGGCCTTGGTAAGAGATGATAAGGTAGAGGTTTTCTGCCGGGGGAGATGGTGCCCTTAGGTACCAAGGTATGATGTGTGTGCCTAATGTTGATGACTTAAGAAAGAAAATTTTAGATGAGGCTCATAATTCTTCCAATTCTATTCACCTCAGTTCTACAAAGATGTATAGAGATTTGAGGGAAGTGTTTTGGTGTGGTGGTAAGAAGAGAGATATTGCTCAGTTTGTATCCGGTTGTCATAATTTCAAACAAGTGAAAGCAGAGCATCAAAGGTCGAGTGGACTAGCCCAAGATATAGAGATTCCTACAAGGAAGTCAGAGGAAATTAACATGGATTTTGTGGTTGTGTTGCCTAAGACTAGAAAGCATTTTGATTCTACTTGGGTTATGGTTGATAGAATGACTAGCTCCTCTTGTTCACAGTAGAGGACTGCGGGCCTAAAGTGGTTATAGTATACCTCCTATTCCTTTAAAATAGTTATCCACCCCCAGATCGTGCTATGGTTGCGGATCTCCAGATCATATGGTTTGCCAGTGTAACAAGTAAACTCATTTTGGGCCCTACCGCTCATACTCCGCAACACCTATCAGAGATCTGGTAGCATTAACTCGAGGTTTAGACCTACAAACTAAGGGTTGGGGTAAAGGTCATGCTGATAGAGGTGGACGCACTTGGGGTAGAGAAAAGGGTGATGCCTTTACACATAATAGTAGTAACAGTCAACTTCGATTAGTGGAGGACGGGGAGGCCAATGTTATGCTTTCCCATGTAGGCCCAAGGCTGAGGCCTCGAATGCTATTATCACATGTATTATTCGAATTTTCATGACCTTGCATCTATGTTATTTGATCCTTGCTTCACTTATTCATATGTGTTTATATATTTCTCATCGAGATTTTATATGCCATGCGCTAGTACATCTATGCTTATTCATATTTCAACCCTAGTAGGTAATCCCTTAGTAGTGGATTGGGTGTACCTATCTTGTCTTGTTGCTTTGGCAGGCTATGAGAGTTTGGTTGATATGATTATTTTAGATATGGTAGATTTAGATGTCATTTTGGGTATGGATTGGCTATCTATGTATCATGTTATTCTTGATTGATATGCCAAGACCATGACCATAGACATGATAGGTAGACCAAGGATAGAGTGGAGAAGTTCAGAGGTTTCTTATCCTAGTAAGGTCATTTCATATATTTGGGCCCAAAAGTTGAGTCATACAGGGTGCTTGGCGTATTTGGCTTTTATTCGTGATAGTATTGTTAAGCCACAATCTATAGATTCTATACCTATAGTTTTGGAGTTTCTGAATGTGTTTCCTACTAATCTACCAATAGTCTCTCCTGACAGGGATATTGATTTTGATATGGACCTTGAGATAAGTATTAAGTCCATTTCTATAAGTCCCTATTGTATGGCTCAAACTGAGTCGAAGGAAATAAAAGTCTAGCTCCAAGACCTATTAAGCATGAGTTTGATTTGCCTTAGAATTTCACCTTTGGTGCCCCCATATTATTTGTGAAGAAAAATGCTGGTTTATGAGGATATGTATCGATTATCAACAGTTTACCAAGGTGACTGTCATGAGTAAGTAACCACTTCTTCATATTCATGATTTATTCTATCAACTTCACGGAGTTGCATTGTTTCTAAAGTTGATTTGAGATCTGGGTACCATCAGCTATGGATTTGACATTCAGACATTCCTAAGACAACCTTTTGTACAAGGTATTGCCATTATGAGTTTATGTCATATCTTTTGGTTTGACTAATGCTTCTGCAACATACATGGAGTTGATGAATGAGGTATTTCAACTATATTATGATTCATTTGTGATTGTATTTATTAATGACATCTTAGTTTCTAAGACCAAGGAGAAACATGTGAAACATTTGAGGATTATGCTTGAGCAGCTTATAGAAGAGTTGTATGCTAAATTCTATAAGTAGGAGTTCTAGCTAAGTTCGGTAGCTTTTCAAGGTTATATTGTGTCAAGAAAGGGTATTAGAGTTGATCTAGCGAAGAGTGAGGCGGTCCAAGGTTGGACTACACCTACTTCGGCTACTAATATTTATAGTTTTATAGGCATGGTGGGTTATTACAGGCAATTCATTTAGGGATTTTCTTCTACAGCAAATCCATTGTCCAGGCTCACTCAAAAGAGTGGTGTATTCCATTTGTCGGATTAGTGTGAGGAGAGCTTCCAAAAGATAAAGGTTCTATTGACCATAGTTCTTGTTCTAACCTTGTTAGAGGAGGGTGTTAGCTTTACGGTATGTTGTGATGCTTTTGGGGTTGGCTTGGGTGGAGTTTGATGAAAAAAAGAGAAGATAATTATCTATGCCTTTAGACAATTGAAGACTCATGAGAAGAACTATCATGCCCATGACTTGGACTTGGCAGCTGTTGTGTTTATGTTGAAGCTATGAAGGCATTATCTTTGTGATGTTCATCATGATATCATCACTAACATTCACAACTTACAGTACATTATTAGCCAGAAGGACCTGGATATGAGACAAATCAGGTGGATTGATCTCCGGAAGACTATGACTTGACCATCTTATATCACCCGAGTAAAGCCAATATGGTGGATAATGCTTTAAGTAGGAAAGCTTCTAGCATAGGGATTCTTGCGACTATTCAAGTTGAGTAGAGGCCCTTGGCTTGAGATGTTCAGAGGTTGGCTAATGGGCTGGTGAGATTGCAGGTTCTTGATACAGGTAGAGTGATTGCTTTCATAGAGGCCCTCTCACCTTTTATCAATCGGATATGTGATAGGCAATTTGAAGACAGAAAGTTGTGTATTATTCGAGACAAGGAGCTAGAGGTGAATCTAGGGAGTCTGTACTTAATTTTGACAGTTTTGGAGGATTGAGAGTCATATTTGTGTGCCCAAGGTGGGTGATTTGATCAGATTGATACTTAAGAAGGCTCATAGCACCAGGTATTCCATCCATTAAAGAGCAGCGAAGATGTATCACGATTTGAGCACAGATTATTGGTGGTGTGGCATGAAAAAGGATATATCAGAGTTTATGGCTAGGTGTTTCACATGCCAGCACGTCAAATACAAAGCATCTACAATCAGGTAGTGAGCTACAAAGGATGCCCATTCCCAAGTGGAAGTGGGAACACATTAATATGGATTTCGTGGTAGGTTTTCCTTCTACAGTTGGTTTGTTTTACTCCAAATGGGTGGTAACCAATTGATTAAGTCCACCCATTTCATCCTAGTCAAGGTGAAGTATACAACGATGAGATTAGCCCAACTTTACATTATTGAGACAGTGAGGCTTCACAGAGTTTTGATTTACATGTCACGACACAAAATCGGATCGCAACTAAAGAGAATAAAGTAAGGCAAAGCAACCACGACATTTAATATGAAATACCAAAACCTGGAGTCATGAGTACATGTGCATCTAAAGTAGTACGAATGAGTAAATACAAATTTCTAAAATGAAAATACAGCGTTGCCTGAATAAGATATACGTAGTCTAATACGGAAGTCAACAAAAGGAAGTCTCAAAAAAAACATCGGCGACTCGAAGTCGGAGCTTCACCACTAGATCGGTTAATGAAGAAGGTCTCTGATGGAATCGAATCAACTACCCTTTGGGTGTCATTGTGCTTGATCTCCAAGGGGGAAAAAAAGTAGGGGTAAGGTCACCCTAAGTGTCCCCAGTAGTTTAACTGACTGGGTAGGAAAAATTGAATAAGCATGTAATAACTAAAAAACTCTACTATCTGCATTACAAGGATAGTACACAATATATATAAACATAAGGACAGATAAAAATAGCATATACAACCAATAAAGTAATACAAATAAGATGAATGAATGCAATGGCATCGCAGGCCATGTACGTGGTGTAATCACAACCATCGCGGTGTCAATGTACACATCTATCAAGCTGAAGCTACCAAATATAACCCTAGGGCATAACAGGCCATATAATCAGATATCTCAAGGTGTTGCAGGCCATAACTAAAGTATCCTAGGAATCCCAGGCCTTATACTGTTTTATCTCAAGGTGCCGCAGGCCTTATGTTAAAATGTCTCAAGTATTACAGTGTCTCAGGTCGAACAAATGCAATGTGAGATATGTGCATACCAATGACACAATACAAGTATATATAAGCAATACAAAATGATAAATAATATACACAATAGCCATATCATTAGAATGCCATCAATAAGTGTCATATCACCACTTTCTCATCAATAGTCAAAAATGTCAATGCAGTCAAAATCCACAAGTCCTAAAATATGCTCATAAATCTAGAATATATCACAATTATCAATAATTTACCACATAACTCTCATATTATCACAATAATATCAAAAATATCTCAATTTTTAAGATTTCATCTCAAGTTATCAATAGGATAAGAATTTACTCTATGTTCGGACCATTGGTATCACACTTCCATCAAAAATATATCATATCAACCCATTTACTCATGAATTCACCTTGATCTTACAATTATCACATGAACATATTCAATAACTCAAATCTAATTCAATAAGGATAAGTCGAATCTACCTCGATACTGAAACCACATTTGAACAAGCTTTTCTATGAATTCAAGCCTCTAACAATTGCCAAATCAACCAATCGCTATCAAAAATAGATACTACACTTCAAGAGATGAATTTTGGTTTGCATGACATGAGTTAGACTTAGGAGGAAAATGATCAACATTAGAGCTAAAATTTGAAATCCTCGAATCTGAAAATTGATAGGAAATTATGAATCTACACGACAAAGGAGTTCGTGTGTGAAAATTCCACTAAAATCGAGTTCAATTTGAAAGAGAAATCATCAATTGAAGTTTCCAAATCATAGACAAAAATTCCCCCATTTTAAATATCCAAAATCACGATAAAAGTCATGAAAATTAGGTAAAACGATGTTAGAAACATTTATCCGAAGGATTTCCACGAACAACTTCGTCAAAAATTGCTCCAAAAGCATGAAATGCTTGAAATGTTGTAAAAATAGTGTTTCCCGGAAATAATATTATACATGTATAAAATGTACTTCGCAAATGCAGAAGAGAATCCACAAATGCGGAGCACTAGAGGGTTCAAGACCTCTGCAAATGGAGAGCCCAAAAGGGATATCCTCCGCGAATGCAAGAGTCTTTCTGTGAACACGGAGAAGAGGCTTCAATACGTCTGCAAACGGGGAGGCTTCTCCGTGAACTTGGAGATAGAAGTATGTTGTACTAGAATCCAGATATATCAACTATGATCAAAACTTCATATGGACCTTTGAGATTTATCTGGAACCTAAACTTCACAAACTAGACATGTGTTCATCCCAAAAGCGATGATCGGAACATAAAGGAATAATCAAAATTTGACTATGAGGTCTCCTCAACACAATTATCAATGAAACTTAAAGAACCTAGTTTAACTCAAAATACTAAAACATCCCTTGGCAACCCCAAAAGTTATGATGAGACCATTCCTATCATTACTTTCACCATTCAGAACTATTAGATTGTCAAAATTTTTATCTAAGCTTTTGTACTATGAATGTTTACCAATGTCAATCTTTGGCTCAAAAAATAACTAAAAATGAAACTTTGCATCAAAAATCTTTATTTTATCTCTGAATTAAGTTTTGTAAATTCTCCTAGATCGGATTTGATATTTTGGAGCTAATTGAATCGATGGATTTTCTATTCGACACCAAAAACTCAAAATGATATAAAAGTTCACTTTTTGATCAACTTAAGCTCCCAAAACTGTCAAAACTCAGATTTTCACTTTTGAAATTCAAGATTTCAGTTCCAATAATACAGATAGTTTTAAATAGGTCCAAAGCAACTTGCGAAAGGGGAAAAAATAGTAATTTCACAAATACGATAAAAATGACCAACAAAGTTATGACGTCATTCTCACTAAAAATAATGTTCGTTCTCGAACATAATGAAAAGAGGAGTACTTAAAGGCAAAAAAAAATGTTAGGATATCTGACTCGCATATATGATTCCAACTCCCTAATAGCCTCTTCAGGAAGATGGTATTGCCACTAAACCTTCACTAAAGGTATATCTTTAGACCGCCACCTACGGACCTACCTGTCAAATATAGATGCCAGCTCCTCCTCATAAGAAAAGTTTGAATCCAACTCAACTGAATCATATGAGATCACAAGCGACTCATCTAGAATATACTGGTGGAGCATGTAAATAAGAAATTAGGATGAACTGTTGATAATCTCAGTGTCAATGCCAGCTTATACGCAACCTCACTAACTCTCCTCAAAATCTCAAATGGGCCAATAAACTTGGGACTAAGCCTTCCCTTCTTCCCAAGTATCATCACATCCTTTATAGGTGAAGTCTTTAGCGAAACACTATCCCCAACAGAGAACTGAAGAGGCCAAGTCCTCAGGTCTACAAAACTCTTATAATTGCTCTGAGCTATCAATAACCTACCCTGTATCAATCAAACCTGATCTACGGCATCCCTGAGTAGATCCAGACACAACACATCTGTTAAACATGATCCAAACTTTATCAATGGGCGATCTACCCCTCCTGCTATACAAAGCCTCATATGGTGCCATATGGATGCTGGAATGATAACTATAGTTGTAAAAAAACTCTACCAAAAGTAAGTTTTTAGACCCCAAGCCCAAAATCTATCACAAGTTCGAAACATGTCCTCTAAAACCTAAATAGTGTGCTCATATTATCCATCGGTCTTGGGATGGAAAGTTTAACTCAAATAAAAATGAGTACCTAATCCATGCTTTAGAGCCTACAAAAATATAGGAGGTGAACATAGATCCTCTAAATGAAACTTGCCCAAGCTCACAGGCAAACCTATAACAAATTTCATAGTCACTCGATCCTATTTCCACTCATGAATAGGCATCCTCTACATTGACCCACCGAGACATTGGTTATCATACTTGACTTGTTGGCAATTCAAACACTTAGCAATGAACTCAGCTATGTCGCTTCTCATTCTAAACTACGAACAATGTTTTTTTAAATCATGGTACATCTTTTCCACACAAGGATGGATAGAATATCTAGAACAATAAGACTCCTCTGATATCAATCTCACCCAATCCTCGACTTTAGGCACGCAAACTCTACCATTTATCCTCAAAACACCCTCAGAATCAATAATAGCCGCCTTGGCTTTATCCTTCAATACTTATCATGAATCAACCATAATATAGCATCCTTAAACTAGTGAGCACATATTTGGTCAAACAATGAAGACCTAGGCTCAACAATGGCCAAGATACTCTGAAGAGGTGAAATATCCAACTGAACCAGCTATCTAGTAAGTGACTTAACCTCTAAAGCTAAAGGCTTCTCCTCAGCACATAAGAATGCCAAACTGCCCATACTAGAAACGTTTTAGCTCAAAGCATTTGCCACCATATTTGCCTTTCCTGGGTGATATAGAATAGTGATATCATAGTCTTTTAGCTACTCCAACCACCTACATTGTCTCATTTTCAAATTGGGCTTAGAAAAGATATATTTGAGACTCCGGTGATAAATTAAGATCTCACAATACACCCCATAAACATAATATCACTACAACTTCAACAAAAGCACCACTACAGCCAGCTCCAATTCATGGGTAGGTAGTTTCTCTCATGCACCTTCAACTGTCTGGAGGCATATGTTGTCACCTTCCCTCCTTGAGCTTCTGAAAGCTCGCCTAACACTCCTCCAACCATTGAAATGCCACATTCGTGTGAGTAAGTCTAGGCAATAGGGCTGCTACAGAAGAGAATCCCTGAAAAAATTGTTGATAACCCACAAAACCAACGATACTCCAAATCTCAGTCATAGAAGTAGGCTTAGCCCATTCATGAATAGTTGCTTCCTTGGCCGAATCAACCATAATATCCTCCTTTGTCACCACATGCCAAAAAAATGCCATAAACTCAAGCCAAAACTCACACTTTGAGAACTTTGTATATAACTTCTCTTCTCCCAATCTCTGGAGTAAAGTCCTTAAGTGCTGAAAATGGTCAGACTCACTCTTGTTATAAACCAAGAAGTCATGTATAAACGCAATCATGAATATGGCAACATAGGGTTTGAACACTCGATTCATCAACTCCATAAAAGCAACCCGAATGACATAAACACAAACTCGTGATGGCAATAATGAGTCCTGAAAGCCATCTTTGAAATGTCAGACTCTTGAACTCTTAACTAGTTATAGCAAACCACAAATTAATCTTCTAGAATATCAAGGCACTCTACAGCTGCTCAAATAGATCATCAATACAAGGAAGAGGATACTTGTTCTTGATGTTTACGTTCTTTAGCTTACGATAATAAATACATAAATGCATAGTGCTATCTGACAATGTTCACGCTCCAATAAGAAAGGTGACTACAAGATTTCATTACTAATCATTTTTAGTATCTATAACTATAATCTCTTAATTGGAGGGGGGAGTTGTGATTCAAAAAAACATAAAATAAACACTAATTAAAATGCAGGAAAACATGCAATTTTGGGGACAACTTTGGAATTGTGCTCCCCATGGTTCCTTGACTAAATTACCCTAGATCACATAATTACGATTAGTGAATCGCATGCAGGATGGTAACTTAGGTTCTTCCAGCCCTCTTGTGAAGGTGAATGTCGAATTTCACCATGGCGCTTGGTCGGCTACCATGGCGTGCAAACTAACCGTTACCTATTGTCCCAGTCAACCTCCCCTTTGTCAGGTTTGGTCGAGTAGATGGGAACACATCAACCGAATCATATCATCTACTTCCCTTTTCCTATTCATTACTACCTTGGTTGGGATCATGATAGTAGCCAGGGTTTAGTGTTGGCCACCACCAGACAACATTAATCATGAAGGGAAATAGACAATACATGCAAAACCCCAATCCTAGACATGTCACAAAACCTAGGTCATCTCAAGTCAACTACCCATGGTTCTCATAACCCTAAGTTGTGGGTGCTTAGCTACTGATGGCTAAGATAAAACACATAAATATGCAAATAATAGACATAGTCGAGAGTTTCACAAATTACAATGAAGGAAATAGGCACCACAAGTTACAAACCCACAAGCTTGAATGATCAACAATGAGTACAAGGCATGATTTGCAATCCCCAAAATGGGTTTTCCAAGAGAGAACAATAACTACCTTAAAAACCTAAGAAAAGCTTCAAAATGTAATAGAGAATTGTCTACTGATCGAATTCCCCTCAAAAAACCTAACTTAAACTATATATAGTGTTTACAAAATAACCCTAGAATTTATACAGGAAAGACATCTGGCAATTGATAAGTCTAGCAGTTACGACTCTTAGAGGACCTACAAGTCGTAGTAGGGGTCTCGTGTCATGATCTTGGTATCTTGGACTGAACTTATACGACCCATAGGTACAAGTCCTTGCTTGGGCTACGACTCGTATGTTTGTCTCATAATCTTGGTCTTCAATTTTTGGTCCAATATTTTGGCCTTCTGATTCTTACTAAGAGTCCACCTATATGAGTCGTAATGTGTCTTATGACTTGTATGCTGGGCTCATAGGGGTGACCTCACTTGGGAGATTTCTGATTTTCGGCCTCTGATTCCTGCTACGACATCACCTACTACATAACCTACGACTCATAGGAGGGCTCGTATGGCCTATGCTTCAGCAATATCTGCAACTTTTCTCCAAAATCATACCAACCTAACTTTTCTTCAAGATTAACACAGAAACACATCAAAAAAACTAAGAAGTCGCTTTAAGAACTCACAAAATCCCTTTTTTCAAGCATCAAATGTGTTGTATTTTGACAGCAATTCTCAAAATAAGATTGTAAAATTATGTAGCAAAAGGAAATAATGAGATACTTGGCAATCCAACTATGACTAGCGAAGGAGCATCAACCATCCACAGTCACTGGTATAGTCATATGCTACTCAAGTAGTGCAAACGCCCTCACTAGAAAGAAGTTCCTTATATACTCACTCAGGAACAATCATAAATCACGGACTGAGGAAGCATTCTCACTCTCACAATTGATATTGATGCATAATGACTAACATCATAATCTGCCCCCACACTTATTTTTTAGTTTGGTTCCTGCGCCCACTGCCTGCGCGCCAGCGCCTGCGCCCACTGCCTGCGCGCCAGCGCCTGCGCCCACTGCCTGCGCGCCGTCGCCTGCACGCGCCTGCGCCGCCCAATGGCCAGACTGCCCTGCCAGCTCATGCCAGCCTGTCACCAACGGCTAGTCTGCCACCATTGGCCAGAATTGGCCCAACAGCCTTGTGGGA